>CM042535.1:33641398-33666398 GCA_023630585.1 Cranoglanis bouderius | reverse complement strand
AGATTGCACAAATTTGACATGCATGCGAGGCGTGCCAGGAAAAAGCCTTTGCAAGACTACAGTTTGCCAATGAGCATATAGGCAATATACGGGCAGTACATGCAAGAAAACCGTCAAACATCTTGCATCTGAAAAAATATTGCATGGAAAAGTGGTCAAAAATTCCAGCAAGCCTCGTGGACAATTATGCAAAACGCCTACAAGAAGTTCTTTCTGCTAAAGGGAGCAATACTAGCTTCTGAGGCCAAGGGTGTACTTACTTTTTCCACAGAAGAATATCCCATATATTGATATTTCTTTTGAATAAATGATAGAAAAAGCAAAATTTTCATTGTGGTTTTGTTCAAATGTGTCAACTTGGGCACTGTTTCAAAGATGAGCAAATGTCTGCTTGTCCAAATATGTAAAAAAAAAAAAAAAAAAAAGCCAACAATTTTCGTTTTTTTTTTGTCTGTTTTTTTTCCCCTTTTCCTTTTTCCCTTCTCCACATGACTGTGTGTGTGTGTTTGTGTATATATGCACATTATTATTATTTTTTGCTTACTTGTCATATTCCAGGGTGGTATCCCACTTCTATGGCCATGGAGATGTGTGTGACCTCACAGGGAAGCCAAGACAGGTCATTGTGAAGCTCAAGTGAGTCACTTAAGTAATCGGTAAAAAAAAAAAGTGTGTTTGAGCCAGTGAGAATTTGTGTAAATGCTACCATTCTATCTTTCACTTTCAGGTGTAAGGAATCTGAGTCTCCTCATGCTGTTGTTGTATATCTCTTAGAACCCCAGACTTGCCAGTATATTCTTGGGGTAAGAAGTAACTCTTTAATATTCTGAAATAAAGTTCAATGCTCTGCAATAAGTTGTCTCAGCTAAACGTAAAAAGATGAATGAAGTTTTTAAATGTGCTTTTCTTTGATTTTTTTTTTTTTTTTTTTTTTTTTCTCCTCAGGTTGAGTCTCCAGTTATCTGTAAGGTCTTGGACACAGCCGATGAGAATGGCCTTCTCTCCCTCCCTAGTGAGAAATAAGACATGCTAGTGAGATGTGCATGTTTTAGAAGAGGGAGAATATTATAGTTGGAGTGAAATGTGCGTTTCTGAAGAAAAGGAGAGTGCCTGAACCCAGGAATTCCTCATTATCCCTTTAAGAACACTGAGAATTTGCTCTAGACTGAGCTCTGGATAATGTGTTTGTCCTGTGTTGCAGCAGGTGTTGTTTAAAGTATGTTCATTTTGAAAATTTTGGAATTGGCAGTTGTGGAACTGTTTAATTTCGTGATCTGCTGGAAAATATCTCTTGTTTTTGTGTTTCTAACTTTCTGGCACATTTTAATAACTTCTCATAATTTTTTTTAATTTTATTTTTTATTTAATGCAATAATTTCTGCTGGGTTATATATTGGGGTGTTTTAACTCTTTATTTATTTCTGTTAACTACATGCTTGCTGTTGCAAGCATTAAATTACATTTTAAGTAAAGCAAGGATTCAAGAATTGAAACAGTTTGTTCATTGAATATATGGAGAGCTAGAATGCCATGCAAAAGTAGTGGAACGGTTACATATTTAAGCATAAGTGCAGCAAGAATATAGACTGTGAGCTTTTATTTGGGACTATATCTGAACGCATACAATGTTACATGTTAATAGTGCCATGAATTTATGGCAGTATCATTACCACATTTAGGTTGGCGCAGGTGCTTACAGTCATGCATTATAGTAAGCATTTGTCTTTATTTAAAAACATTATTACTAGATTGTGCTTTGGTTTAATTGTTAAAATATTTGTGTGTGCACTGTGTATATACCAGTCCCTCCAGGATTTTGCGATCACAGAAAGTAAAATCAAGGAAACTCCGCAATATTCACAGGAGTTTGAAATTTTTCAAAATTACAGCAGATTTTCTGCAGATTTGGGCCAAGGCACATCATGTTCCGTCATTACAATGCACCATGTGATGTCATTACAACATGCATTCAGCCAAACATCCCCTTCAATTCACATGCATGGAACATGAGTACAGCTAGAAAAAAGGTCTCATTTACCAACAAACATCAAGGTGAAAGAAACAATGCAAAACAGTTTTGTGTAATTGCAATTTCGCCAGTTCAAGTAGTTTTCTGCAAAAAAAAAAAGCACAAAAAACTCTGCATGTTGCATTGCAAAATTTGCAAGAAAAAGAATCGATAACAAAAAGCACCGTGAAATCCTATATGGACTGATATACACACCCGAATGAATCTAGTTAGTGAACTGTGCTTTAATTCAGGGATGTTTGCATGGGTTTTTAAAACTGTGATATGATTTAGGATGGAATCCCATTGCCCAATTCAGTAAGAAAATGAGCAAATCATGAATATGTTTCGGTTATAATTAATTTGCATAGGATTGCATTTTCAATCTTGATGTTAAATACAAGTATACACAAACATGCTAACTTGATCTTAACATTTAGATAACTTGGAAACAAAATTGTTTCCTCTGTTTTAATGAAACCGCCCAGTGGCCCTTCCTAGAAAAGATGTTTAATGACAGTGAATTGAAGTTGACCCCTATTATGATATAGGCTATGTCCTCCTATGCAGGAGCCCTACCTATTGCAGACTTTACTTCCATCATGGCTTTACTGTTCATATTCCAGCAGGTAAAGGTTGTAAACAAAATGTTGAAGGGCAGTAGAGCTCTGTCATATTATGTCTGATATAAGGTCATAAATGCAAAACGGATGAAAAATTGCTTTCTTGAGATCAGATGCAGGCTAATTAAATGAAAAACCGGTGACTCTGTGGGGGCATTTTGCTGGTATGGTTTGGTTCCATGCATCCTCTTAGAATGATTCATTGCAAATCAAAGTTCTTCTGATCACCTTTATCATATGACAAAATATTTCTGTCCTGATGTGATTGGTTTCTTCCAGGGAACAAGGGGTCACTGAAAATGACTTATCGGTTGACTGAAGATCTTAGCGTATATCAATGCAATTGAATACCTATGGGAGATTTTGAGTGATGTTAGACACTCTTCACCACCATTATCAAAATTCAAATACCAATATCCTTTGGAAGAATGGTGTTCATCCCTCCAGTACAGTTCTAGAGTGGCTCGTAATGGCCTAGCACCTTACTAGGCTTTTCCTTTAATTTGTCACCCGTCTCAACATCAGTTAAATTGTCCAGCATAACACGCTATAAAAGAAAAGTGTAGGGGTAACATTTTTACACTCTGAAAACAACTGCTTAAAACAAGCATTAATTTAAAATGAACATTTTGTGTTGCTACAATATCGAATTAGCATGTTTTGAATGTTGTAGTATTTTCATCTCTGGACAATCTGGCTTAGACATATGTATTATATTTGAAACTAAACATTGAGTGTAGTTCTCCACTACAATTTAAGCATAAAGCTGACAATTTTTTTACTTTCATAATGAAGCTGCCAACTGTTTAATTCTGTAATTGATTTAAAAAAAAATTTTTTTTTTTAGTTTGGGTGTAACAAATCTAACATTGATGAGGATTGACCGTTTTCATGATTTCACCTTATTCTGATGGGTCCCAGATAATGAACCTACAGTGTGCTCCATCTCTCCCTTGCTTGGAAAATATTTAGTTCTTCAAAATGAAGTCAATATAGCAAAAATACACTTGCAAAACATTTAATACAACATTAAATGTATAACAACTTCACAAATACTTTATCTTAATGAAAAGACACTTTCATCACCTTATCAAAAACTCCAGGTTAGTGTAAAAATAGAATATCCTTAAATCAAGGAACATCAATAACACTTTATGGATGGTCTGAATTAGCATCAACTCTGTTTAAATGTGCACAGCCTCTCCAGCACTGAAAAAACACAAATGAACAATGTACGTTCATGTAAGCAAACATGGCCATTCTATTGCTCCCAGAATGCTTAGCAATAGTACAGCATTCATACTGAGGGTGTGGGTATCTGATGGGCTGAGGTACTGTCAAAGTCCTGCAGTGCCTCCTGGTGGATGTGATAATGCATGGCCACGAAGTTCTTAGCAAAGCCTGTGGTCTGAGAGTTCACTGGTTTCAGGCTGTTGGGAGAACTGGGTCCATGTGAGGGACTGCTATTGTAGATGCTATAATAGGGCTCTATGCGGGTGTTGATGGGTGTGGAGGTGCTAGGAGGATGGGATTTGCATTCAGTTGTGGCACGCATACTGGGCATGCTGTCCCGAGAGTGGCTAGGCCCGCATGCCTGGTCCACCAGCCTCCTCTGCGGCTTTGGCGAGAGCATGTAGGCTGAGTTGGTTTCATGGTGTGAGGACTTATTGCGGTTTACCTCCAAGTTTCCCTTGCCCATGGCATGCAAACGGGTCTTGTGCTTGCAGCAGAAGGAGCCGAATGCCAGCCACTGGAGGAAGCAGAGCACGCGGCGTCGCAGGCCAGCACTGTTCCTGGAGTAAACAAATGGATTTATGCCCGACTTGAGAAAGATCAGAGCAAATCCACACAGCTCAAACTGGTAGTGAACGAAGCTGTTCTCTGGTGACAAAACGTCCTGTGCCAAAGCCACACCCATGGGCAGGCAGCATAGAAGCACAGATATAACTATGACCACACACGTCACTACAGCCTTGGAATCCTTGGCTGTGGACAGGTTGGAAACCAACTGACAGCAGGTAGCATGTGTGGCAGCCCTGGGCACCAGGGCCCGACTACTACTCTTTGTAAATGGGTGTGTCTGAACATGCTGAAGCTTGTTGTAGGTCTGGTTACGATATAGTGAGGGCACCTGGACAGCACACTGTATGCCCTCAAATCCAGCAGCAATGAAGGCTGGAGGAGCGGCTGGGGGACGTGTGGCTCCCACCATGATAACAGAGCACTTCCGCACCAGAGCATTCTTTCGCAATGCCTGTGCAATCATAAGATATGACATGGACACTACACCCACACAAAAAGCAAAATCTGCAAGGTACACATACAACACCACCTTTGCCCGATTCCCAGTGAGACCAAAGTGAGGCAGGCAGGGACCAGCGCTCCTGGGGTAGGCTCTTAAGGTGACCAAGGCTGCCAGGGTGAAGCTAGAAGTCCACAGTAGGGCAGTGAGGGACAGAGTACATGGGAAGGAGACAGCATGGTTTGGCTGCTGGCCCAGTACCATGCGCAACCGATGCAGGGCAATGACTGCCACCGTTTCCAAAGACATGATGATGAAACCTGAGCTAGTGAGATGAAAGGCAAAGCAAAAGCCCTTTGATACACCACCTCCGCTGTCCCCGACGTCCAGGAAAAGGATGAGAGCAAACATGGGTGCAGTAACGCAGCAGATGAACAGGTCGCAGAAGGACAGGTTCAGTATCATAAAGTCAAAGTTGGTACGGAACTTGCGGAATGCTGGGTCAAAGAAGGAGAGGAACACAACCAAGTTGCCATAAGAGCCAAGACAGAAGATAAGGATGAGGAGAAGAGAGCAGGAGGCCAGAGTAGCTGTGTGGATCAAAGCCCAGCCGCTGACAGGAGTCTGTCCAAGAGTGCTGTTGAAGGACTGGCTCCTAGCAAAATCCGCCAGGTCCAAAGGCCAGGCAGTGCTGTTCATGGTACAAATGGAGTTGGTTGGTATCACAGACTTAGAGTACTTCGCCCATTGTGCAGAAACCCCCAGACTGAGCAGTCTTTTTTCCTCCTGGAGTACTGATAGAACACAGAAAGGAGAAAAAAAAAAACATGAGTCTTCCTCCCTAGGAGCTCTGTGAAGATTAATATTAACAAAAATGCTTTCCATGCACAGAAGATCCATGTCCCTTATGAATTATTTACGAATTATGCTGTAAGACTGTTTAACCAGCTGTTCTAATGTTCGTCTTGTTTTTGACGACTATCTATTATATGACATCTGTCTTTTTCATAGGTGTGTGTGTGTGTGTGTGTGTGTGTGTGTGTGTGTGCGCGTGCGTGCGTGCGTGCGTGTGTCCAAAACGCGGACTTCAGTGCGTTGATTTAATAAGTCGGAAATGCTGCATCGATTATTATTTTTTTTTGGTTCTATTATTTCACGCGAACAGACCATTTAATATCGTTCACAACCAACCATCAGCGCCCCTATATGTGATGGATAAATATACGGTGAATAGAAATGAAGCCCGGAAATATGCAGATTTCCTCCAAAAAGATAAAAAAATACCACATCTGTGCTCAGATCGCATGTTTAACCGATTAGAATATATATATATATATATATATATATATATATATATATATATATATATATATAACGCCATATTTATATGTATCGCTTCCATCAACAAGCATGGCGGTTTTTTACCTTATTAATTAAAATATATGCCTAAACAGAAAACGACCTTACCACATTTCACTGTAATCTCCCATTTTGATAATCTTATACAGTTTCCAATATGGATGTATATCTTGTAGCGCTAACAGAAATGCACTGGATTGAAATACACGCGATGTAGAGGAATAAAAAAAAAAAGACTGAATATAGCTGCGGCGCGCGCGCGGTAGCTGCAGTATGGGAAGCCAAACAACTCAAAAGCTGGTCCAAACTGAGCTACTCGGAAGAACCGGACCAATTGATATACACGACTCACTGGACCTCAGTTTGGACCTCCCAGCTCGACCCACTGGACGATCTCACTGAAGTGTAGTCATACTCTGGTTGTTTATCTTTAAAGAGCAGGACCGTGTAACTGTAAACCTATTTGCAGGCATTCACTAAATTCCAGGGGTTTCAGGAGGAGCTAGAGGTAGCAGGGCTGAAGATGTTGAGGTTCTCTTTGGGAGTGACGAGGATGGATAGGATCAGGAATGAGGACATCAGGGGGACAGCACATGCGAGATGTTTTGGAGACAAGGTTAGAGAGGCCAGGTTGAGATGGTTTGGACACGTTCAGAGGAGGGAGAGTGAATATATCGGTAAAAGGATGCCGAGGTTAGGGCTGCCAGGCAGGAGGCCGAGAGGAAGACCAAAGAGGAGGTTTATGGATGTAGTGAAGGAGGACATGAAGGTAGTCGGTCTGAGAGAAGAGGATGCAGGGGATAGGGCTAGATGGAGGCAGATGATTCGCTGTGGCGACCCCTGAAGGGAACAGCCGAAAGGAAAAGAAGAGTCAGTACCGCGACGTAAAATTGGGCGTTTCTGGAAGTGTGGCGAAGACACCCCCTTAAAACAAAAAAGTAATAAATTACAGGTCACTGAACATGTGCAGAATAGTTTGTTTTTTTGCGTGGGCATTCCCAGGATCAGCATGTAAGATGAAGGACAAAACAGTCATATCGGTAACTATTTGTTTTTGACACTTTAAAATTTTATTATTTTTTTTTTAAATCCTGTACATGCTAAATTAACTGGTTCTTCAAACTGTCGACTTTGCTCTTTCTGTGTAAATAAAGTTATGAAAACGTGGATAATCATGAGTTTGTTTGTTTTTTTTTAGAATGGGGCAACAGCATGGAAACTAAGGTTTCACTGCAGATATTTAGTCTTGCATGATAGGACACATGATAGAATTGATGTAAAGTCAGTAAGACTTTGAGCTTATTTAAGCGAAACAAGCATTTCATACCAACAGTATTTTTCAAACATGAAACCCCTGCGATCACGGGCCGGTATTTGAAGATATAGCAGTATGATTGTAAAAGGTTATTTTGGCACGAAAGCCCTGTGAGGTATCTGAAGTTATAGCAAAATTAACGTAAAAGGGTATTTGGCAGAAACCCCTGTGATCACAGACGGGTATCTGAAGATATAGCAGAATTCATGTAAAAATCAAATGTTTATCTACAGTATGTAGTCTCTCCCAGCTTACTTTGCGCCGCGCTGCTCAGTGGGTCACGCAGGTCTCGTGGCTCGTGCAGAGAGTCCAGTGGGTCACGCCATTGGCTCGCGTGTATGAATTGGTCTGCAATGTGCTGTTGAGTGATTCACACCACGCTACCCTGTTGGTCGCACAGGTATCTGGTCAGCGCTGCGCGTTTCTTCCGAGTTGCTCAGTTTGGACAGGTTTTTGAGTTGTTTGGCTTCCCATACTGCAGCTCTCACCGATTGGACCAAACCTACAAGGGAAGAGACAGCATGCGCGTGCCCGTGAAAAACCGCTAAAGAGACGAGAAGCAGGATGGGAAACTGAGTGTCAGTGTGAAGTCAATTTGATTTACCTCAGTTTCCGGCAGTGATCCAATATTTAAGGGCGACACTGTTCTGAAATTCACAAGATGGTGTGTCATTGTTTCAGAAGTAAAACATTTTGCCTAGTAATCTCGTACCAGAGGCTTATGGGCGGATTTCGGGTGTGAAACACTCTAAATGTTTTATGACGGTTTAAATGCTTATGGGTTGGTTACCATAATTTTGAACACATTGGTTTATTTTATCGCATTTTATTAGCTACCAGCCGCCCCTACTGAAAACAAACAAAGAAAAAAAATTCTAATGGTTTCCACTACAAATACCATTACAATTCATCAAGTAACCATTAAAACCATTACCATTTTCTGTCCTTAATGGTGTGCACTAGACATAACATCCCACCAATAGAAGGCAACAAATTACCAGTAGAGACCCACAGGGACCATTACAGTTTACATTAAAACCGAAACAATTCCCAGTATAACCAATAAAACCATTACAAATTCTATGAGAGTTTCTATTGTTTTTTAAGCCGGTGCCATGGTGCAAAAGTAGATTAACTAGTCAGGATCATGGATTTTTGTTTCACCTATAAGTACACTGAATGTTAAAATAATCAGTGCCTTGACAGTGTAAATGCATTGAAATCTATATCAAAAAGATCTAACTAAACATCTCTGCATTCGTGCAGCTGTCACAATGTGAGTCCATGGAGGCGGATACAAATGCAGAACTTTTTCCGTAAAAGCTGGGATTTTTTCTAAAATGCAATAACAAAAAAAAAATCTGTGATTTGTTAAGTCTCTTGAAACTTTAATTAACTGACAAATGTACAAAGAAAAGATATTCAATGTTTTCATTGACCAACTTAATTGTATTTTGTAAATATAAACAAGTTTAGAATTTGATGCCTTTAACACACTCAAAAAAAGTTGGGACAGAGGCAAAATAAGACTGAAGTGTTTATAGAATATTCAAGTAACACCATTTTGGAGGATCAGGTTAACTGGTAACAGGGGAGGGTATCAGGATTGGGCATAAAAGGAGCATCCACCAAAAGCTCAGTCTTTGCAGGCAAGGATGGGTCGTGGCTCACCACTTTGTGCCAAACTTTGTGAGAGAATTGTCAGTCAGTTCAAAAAGAACATTGCTCAATGCAAGACTGCAAAGAATTTAGGTCTTTCACCATCTACAGTACATAATATTGTGAAAAGTTTCAGGGAATACTTAGAAATCTCACTGTGTAAAGGGCAAGGCCGGAAACCACTGTTGAATATGCGTGACCTTCGAGCCCTCAGGCGGCATTGCCTGAGAAATCGTCATGTTACTGTGATAAATATAACTACATGGGCTCGGGAATACTTTGGAAAACCGTTGTCACTTAACACAGTCCGCCGCTGCATCCAGAAATGCAACCCGAAACTCTATTACGCAAGGAGGAAGCCACACATCAACTCTATGCAGAAACGCTGCCGAGTTCTCTGGGCCCGAGCTCATCTCAGATGGACTGAAAGGCAGTGGAAACGTGTGCTGTGGTCAGATGAGTCCATGTTTCAGCTTGTTTTCGGGAAAAACGGATGTCGAGTTCTCCGTGCCAAAGATGAAAAAGACCAACCAGACTGTTATAAGCGAAAGGTGTAAAAGCCAGCATCTGTGATGCTATGGGGGTGCATCAGTGCCCTATGGAATGGGTGACTTGCATATGTGTGAAGGTACCATTGACACAGAGGCGTATATTGGGATTTTAGAGAGACATATGCTGCCATCAAGGCAACGTCTTTTCCCAGGAAGGTTATTTCAGCAGGACAATGCCAGGCCTCATTCTGTAAGTGCTAAAACAGCATGGCTTCGTAGGCACAGAGTGCATGTGCTTGACTGGCCTGCCAGCAGTCCAGATCTGTCTCCTATGGTGCATCATGAAGAGGAGAATCAGACAAAGGCTACCAAGGACTGTTGAGCAGCTGAGGTCTTGTATCAAAATGCAATTAAGTTGGTCAGTGAAATAAAAAAAAAAAAAAGCAAAGAAGAAAATTAATTTCTTTCTTTGTACTTTTGTCAGTTAATTAAAGTTACAAGAGACTGGACAAATCACAGATTTTTGTTTTTATTGCATTTTAGAAAAAATCCCAACTTTTATGGAAACGGTTAGTATTTATTTGTCAATATTGGCAGAAAGTGAATAAAAAATAATAAAGATGAGAATATTCTCGGGGGTTTAATTTGTGTTCAGATTGTTTGCACATGTAATAAACATTTTTACAAAACTTTTGTTTGTAAACATGTTTAGGCTATTACATGCACAAACAATCTGAACACATAAAATAAAATAAAATAAAATAAAATAAAATTAAATTAAAAACTTTTCCTGATGAAACATTGCACAACACATAGTTAATACTAACAAAAGTATTTCCTGATAAGAAGTGTTGTCTAATAACATTAAAAGCAGAGCTGTCCAAATGGATATGTTTCACAGTTAAATGGGTGTTACAGAATGACATGGTGGTGGTTCCTCACCCTTTAATAAAAAATTTTAAAAAACACGTCAGTGTCTGATCTATATGACCTTGTGTGCACCACTTGATCATGTTTAGAAAAAAAATATATTTTGCCAACCAGATTCATTTAAAATAATTTATTGTCACATTTTTTCCCCATTCAACTGGCCATTTTTTTTTAGTTGAATAATGGCTTGAGGTCTGAAGGTGGAATCTGGCATTCTGTGGTTCTTTAGCAGCAATGTCTGCTTGTTCATTAAAAAAACAAAAACAAAACGTGACCAGGAATCCAACAGAAAATGCTGTAGTTTTGCTTTTGTGACAGGTCTAGTTTAAAATATGAACAATTATGGGGTGATCAGTCATTAACGATTCAAGTGATTGAAGGCAAGATTTTGAATCTGTAAAAATTAAAAAGTTCTATTCTTGTGCATGTTCAATATGTAGGGCTAAAAGCAAAGCACGGACATCAGCTAATAACAAAATAGTAATAAAATCTTTACAGTCCATCTTAGAAAAGGTTCATAAAGGAACCTTGACAACAGACCAGGTTGTAATATGAACCCTTTTGCCACAACAAAGGTTCCAAAAAGAACTAATAACATATGCCAAATAACCAAGGGATCATTATAGAACCTATAAGTTCCATGTTGAACCTTTTCGATAGTTAGAAGTTCATATTTGCACTTTCAGGTTCTTCTTTGAACTCTAAATGTTCGATCTCTTCTAAGAGTGTAGGCACTGTCTGGGTAGAGAATTCTGTCCATGAGACATTCAAATGTTGCTGAGGCTCCAAACAAACCAAACAGAAGGCTGATAAATTGGTGTATGCCAAACGGAATGGAAAATGGTGTCTTTTCTCAGGATATTTGAGTCAAGGGAATCTGCCAATACCCCTTGTTTAAATCCAGTGTTGAATAAAAGCAAGCCGTGCCTAACCGATCGAGTAGTTCATCAATGCATGGCATTTTGTATGCGTCAAATTTAGACACCACATTGACATTTCTAAAGTCCACACAAAACCAGACTGACCTGTCTGTTAGGCACCAAAACCACAGGGCTGCTTCAATCAGTATTGAGCATAGCCTTGAGTTCATCCAGAACTTTCATGTGCTCAGGTAAACGGTAGGGGCAGCTGCATGCCACCACACCTGGAGGAGTCTCATTGTGGTAATTTATGAGGTATGTGTGACCAGGTAGTGAAGAAAACACACCATAAAAAATGCTTGTAGCATGACACCTGTACTCTCTGGGATGGCGAGAGATGATCCCACATGGGACCAGGATGGAATGAGCTGAGATTTTTAAAAACACCTCCAGTCCCAGCTCCCCTTTCCAGAACCACCATTGCCATAGACACAGAAACCACCTCTCTCAATGATTTAATGAGATTGAGCTCCCCTGTTATACAGTTGGGACTGCCGTTCTTGGGCCTGACACAAATTCTCCTGTGTTAGGTGACTTAAGGTGTAGAGTCATGCTCTCAGGTCCAGAATTTTGATTTTACAAGGTGAAGGATCCTCCTCCCAATTATCCCTAACAACGTCCAAGATGCTTGTGCCCATATAGTAATCCAAATGGGGAAAACCCCATGAAGGCTTGTGGGACCTCTCACGCTACAAATAACAGAGATTCGAGCCACTTACCCCAATTCTGAGCATCGTTGTGAACGAAGCTACAAATCATGATTTTTTAGGGTTTGATTAAGCCATTTGACTTGAAGAGTCAAATGAAGAGTGTGTGACATGTACAAAGTACCCTGGTCAGTCAGCATCTCTTTCAGAATCCCAACTCGGCAGATAATTCGGAAGAGTGCCTCCGCATTGCTGCATGCTGAAATGCTGTGAAGAGCCACTGCTTCTGGTTATCGCATTGCACAGTTCACTAAAACTAGCACAAAGTGATGCCCTCGTACAGTCTGTTCTAATGACCAGACGAGGTTCATGGCAGTTCATTTGAAGGGGACCTCAGTCAATGGAAGAGGGCAAAATGGCGCTTTTGGGGTGGCCGGCAGATTCACCAGCTAACATTCTTGATATGCCGCACACCATCTGTGAACATTGCCATGAATGCCCAGCCAACAGAGACAGGCCATGAGACGGTTTAGTGTTTCATCCTGCCCCTAATGCCCAGCCATGGGATTATGATGCACTGCATGAAACAGTATTTCCCTACAGTGCTTTGGTACCAACAATTCTCAAGTTAGCGGCAGCTAGCCCTTAACCTAGCTCTCTAGTCTCCAACCTTAGCTACTGATTGAAAATGTAGCAAAAAACGTTTTCAATATGGCAAACGCGGATCCATCCCACACCAAGGAGATGGAGAAGCCTCCCCCTCAAGTGTGCCCATGTGACAATGAGATTTCAGGCATGGACACTCACACCAGACTGCACTTCATGTCATTCAGCAGAGCTTGCAGACTGGCGCAAGCTTCGGAGAGCAGCTCAACAAAGCCAACCTGCTAGAGGAGATATTGACAAGGGTGAGAATCCCTACAAAGGCAGAGGGTGAGTCTGATTCCCTCTCTGAATCAGAGGGATTCTTTTTGGATGAACAGGACCTTGATGAGTCCACTTTGATTTTGTCCACTCAGGCCACCTGTACGAATGCTTCAGGAACTGACAGCTGTGATAATAACATCACCAAGCCTCTTAGCATGGATCTCCAGGATGTGTGCAAATGTGCCACAAAGAAGTTGGGCAGTCCCTGGCCCAGTGCACTTGCAGAGACCACCAGTTCTCACTACAAAGGGAAGCGGCTACCCAGATATACCAGCAGGTGGCACGTGTGTCATCAGTGCAACACTGAAGGGCCAAAAAGGATGGAGGCATGGCACATGTGTGTGATGTCAAATTGGGTATTGAAAACAAAAGACGGGATACAGACTCCAATTTGCTGTTTGTTCCACCCCAATTCAACAGAATTCCCAAAAAAAGTTAAAGGCGGCTTACATCCAATTCTAGATCTGCACTCTCTAAACACACATCTCAGAAAGTACAAATTCACAATGCTGACGCATTCATCCCTGCTGCACTCTTTACAAAAAGGTGACTGATTCACCTCAGTTGATCTACAAAATAAATATTTTCATGTCCCTTTATACCAGGGGTCGGGAACTTATGGCTCGCGAATACCATATATGTCTCTTTCAATGATTGCCAATGGCTCGACGGCAGGAATAAATAAATAAAAGCAATTACGAATCACGAAAGCTAGGGTGTCGATTCAATTAAAACTTTACATATTTTAAAATATTACATAATTCATAATCGATGCTCGTTTGTCATGTAGACACCAGCCAATTGTGATGTGGCACAACAAGCTCAAATTTCATTGGACAATATGGAGCAGAGCGGTAATTCCCCAGTCTAATCCATAAATCGGTTGAAAACTACATAGCCAGTATGTTTTCTGTTTTTTAACAAAGGTGAAATGGCTAAAAGAAAAAATGGCTAGTATTGTTTTTCCAGTACGAATGGACAGACAAATTTACATTTGTGGAAGTCGCATTAATGGTAAGTAGTATTCAATTTACTCTTACTTACATACTGCATCTTCTATTGATTTACCATTTGATGAAACTCAGTTGGTTAAATTAAATCCAAGTGCCACCTACAGGCCTATTAGGTGAAGTGCAGGCTGTTAGGTCAAGAACACGCAATATGTGAAATGGCCTTTATTACATTACCACTTTTTATATCTATGCAATAATAGTAAAGATAATAACTATAATAATAAGAAGAAGCATATAAAAACATCAAAAAAAATGTGTTAATTTTTCTCTGGCTCTTTAAAGAAAAAATCTTAACTTTTTTTTTTTTTTTTTTTTTTTTTTTTTGCCTTTTATGCTGAAAAGGTTCCCGACCTCTGCTTTATACCCTCCCCACAGAAGGATCCTGAGATTCGCATTTCAGAATGTGACATACAAATATTTGGTCCTCCTCTCCTCTCAGGTAGAAGGGCATTCATCCAGCGACTTAAATGACTGTCTTTTAGCAGCTCAGTCGGAACAGGAGGCCCTGGAGCACACCAGCATGCTTACAGAGCAACTATAAGCATTTGTGTGAACATTTCCAAAAGTGTTCTGACTCCCACTGAGATGATTTCAAATATAGGGCTAAGCGTTAACTCTGGTATCATTAAAGGTGAACCTGGGTGTTAACAAAGGAACATTTAGCAGTTTCAAGGCCATATATTTTTAAACATTTTGAATGTGGTGTTCTATTGCTCCTTTGCAATGAGCTAGCTGTGCAGTTTTGCATGAACTGCTGAAGTTTTCTTTCCTGGGAACCAGTAAAAGACTCTAGTCAGGCACCTTCGCACCACAGGCTTGTGAGTTACATTTACATTTACATTTACATTTACGGCATTTGGCAGACGTCCTTATCCAGAGCGACTTACAGGAGAGTTAAAAGAAAGAAGTGGAGTAGGAGGCAGCAGTGTGAACTAAGACATTCTCATTTTTGGCTACTGAACATACTGTTGTAAATCTGATTCTGCAGCTCTGTATAAATATAAAAATATTTATTATTGCTTTCTTCACTCTATAATAATAAAACACCCAGTCTACATTAAAATGTCAATACAAAATTATTGTTGGTCATTTATGGGTACACTTACTGTTCACAAATAGTGACATAACTTGCAACATCCTGACTGTTTCTAATTGTATTGGCTGAAGCAGAATTCCTACGTTCATTTGAAAATCTGCATATTTGACTTTTAACTAGCCATTCAACAATATTGGTGTTAATACAGGCTATCATAATGTTTGCTTGATACTTCATTTTCTAAACTTGCTTTAATGATTGGGCTGTATTTGAAATGTGTATTTAGTTTAGAACAACTTGGCTTTAAAGATGTTCATTTTGTGTCCAAATCAGTCTTTGCTGAGTAGTCTGGCTGATACAAGAGATTGAAGATTGAAGAGATGCATTGTGTTTTGTCCTCCTATCATCTTTCATATTGCAGGGTGAAGCAACTTAAAGGACCAGGCTCTAGCAGCTGAACGATCATGGCATTTCACCACACAGTGAACCCCAGTTTTTTCCCTTATCTTCAGATTTTTCACACACAAAAAAAATATCTTGCCGTCACGTTGCACAGGAATGAAAACCTGAATTATGGGCTTTTGACAGTGCACAATCTTAGGGATCTTCTGCAACAGAGAATCTTTCTCAGATGTTGGTCTCATATTGCAGTCTGGGATGGAGTTTAGAATGTTTTTTCCTGACAGTGTGAGCTGTTGATCAGATGACTTGTCTCTAGGAATGACTAGAACCAGATGCTGCATTCCTTTAAAGGGATGTTTTGTTCTAAAATGCCTTCCACAACTTCAAAGCTCAGGTTGCAACATTATGGTTCAGTGTCTTCTGAAGACACTTTGTTCTCTTCTGAAATTCCCGTCTAGAACAAAAGAATACAGGCTGCAGTGTCAGGACCTCTGAAGGGAGGGTCTCTTCTGCAATCTGAATTTAGATCTTCAGAACAAAATCACACCTTTTGAAATTTCTTTATGCTCTGGCATGCTCTGTGCATTTTAATCAGTCTCAATTAGAAATTAGTGCTTCTCCTTGAAAGAGAGTGAGACCTTTACATCAGACACATTCATTTACCACATTGTTCAAATAGTACAGGTGCATCTAAAAAAATTAGAATATCATGGAAAAGTTCATTTTATTCCCTAATTTAATTAAAAAAGTGGAACTTTCATATATTCTAGATTCATTACACATAAATTTTTCAAGCCTACTTTTGTTTTAATCTGGATGATTACGGCTTACAGCTGAATCCAGTATCTCAAAAATATTAGAATAAAGAATTTATAATACAGCAATGTCGACCTGAGAAGAGCTCTAATGAGCTAACCTTTTCAAAACACCTTTTTACTCAAAACACCGTTGCTTAGTGGTCCAAAGTCCTCTTTTCAGATGAAAGTAAATTTTGCATTTCATTTGGAAATCAAGGTCCCAGAGTCTGGAGGAAGAGTGGAGAGGCACAGAATCCAAGTTGCCTGAAGTCCAGTGTGAAGTTTCCACAGTCAGTGATGATTTGGGGTGCCATGTCATCTGCTGGTGTTGGTCCACTGTGTTTTCTCAAGTCGAGAGTCGATGCAACGTCTACCAGGAGATTTTAGAGCACTTCATGCTTCCATCTGCTGACAAGCTTTATGGAGATGCTGATTTCCTTTTCCAGCAGGACTTGGCACCTGCCCACAGTGCCAAAACTACTAGTAACTGGTTTGCTGACCATGGTATTACTGTGCTTGATTGGCCAGCCAACTCGCCCGACCTGAATTTTGTCAAGAGGAAGATGAGAGACACCAGACCCAACAATACAGACAAGCTGAAGGCTGCTATCAAAGCAACCTGGGCTTCCATAACACCTCAGCAGTGCCACAGGCAGATTGCCTCCATGCCACGCCACATTGATGCAGTAGTTCGTGCAAAAGGAGACCAAGTATTGAGTGCATAAATTAACATACTTTTCAGAATGTCGACATTTCTGTATTATAAATTCTTTATTCTAATATTTTGAGATACTGGATTTTTGATTTCCATGAGCTGTAAGCCATAATCATCAAGATTAAAACAAAAAAGGCTTGAAATATTTCACTTTATGTGTAACGAATCTAGAATATATGAAAGTTCCACTTTTTGAATTAAATTACGGAAACAAACAAACTTTTCCACGATATTCAAATTTTTTAAGATGCACCTGTTTATGCTACACACCAACCTACTCCTCATGTTAAGTGGTCATTTAGTACAGCCTAGAAATCATGAATAACTCATTCAGTCAGTTAGTCTGAGTTCAATTAGCATAACATAATTTGGTGATATGTCTATCTGCGCCAATAGTACCAACTCTACTCTAGTGTTGGGGCGCTCTGTCTGTCGGACCTATGTAGACGTGCAACCCACTTCTCAGAGTTTAGCACCCAGATGTTCTATTAATGACACTCAATTCCCTCTTAATGGTAAATGCCTGTTCACGAAACTGTATAGCACTAATACTGTGTTATGGGTATGTGGTCAGAGAGCCTTTACAGAAATCCCGAGTGATTTCCTTTGGACAGGATGTTGTTATCCTGCTTTTGTGATCCCCAGTGTTTCTATCTATATCACCGATCCCTGGGCCCCTCCCTCACATAGGATAACTAAATGTGGTGTCCCTAGCAAATTATGGGGTACACATTAGTCGACCCGTGGACCACACCTGGTGCCAGCATAGGGTGGTCTCTATTTTTAGGTGGTGGCACAACAGCTACTTTAAATAAGATCAATGGCTTAACCTATATGCTTCTCTCTTTGGCTAACGACACTGAGGAGGCATTAACCCTAATCAATAACGAACTGAAGGCCCTTCGTGAGGTCGTGGTTCAGAATAGGTTGGTCCTAGACCTATTAACCACTGAGCGTGGAGGTGTGTGCAAAATGTCGTGTTGTTTCTACATCCCAGAGAACTCACACAATATAACTAACATGATACATCACATGAAACAGGCCGTAAAGATTCCTCCCGAGGCGGATGATTCCTGGTTATCCTGCTTCTCATCCCTGTGGGAAGGATGGGGGTACCGGATAATGCACTCTGTCGTGCCTGTCTGTCTGATCGTTCTTCTAGTATTACTGTTTCTCCCATGTTTTCTAAAATGTCTGATGTCTGTGCTGCGCCGGCTCGTGCTTTCCGTGACTAGTAATTACGCCCTGGTCGTCAGGCAGGGCACTGCTCTGTAGAGTCCACAGAGATCACACGCAGTTCACTTTGTGAACTAAGAGAGCAATGTTGAGTTTTATGGCATGATCTCAGTGTCTCAACTCTGAAGGTCTCTAGTTTGTGTCACAATGTACCAGAACAGAATTGTTTTGTGTTTCTGGAATGTGTTTTGAGCATTCCTAATCACCCCGCCTGTCCTCACTCTCTCTCTCTGCTCTTCTTCTTCTTCTTCTTCTTCTTCTTATCCAGCAGAATAGACGTCTTTAGTTCTTATATCACTCGAACCTACGTAACAGATGCTCTGACTCTAGCTGTGTCCTGTTCTAACTGACATTTATTATTCTTTAACAATATTTCTGTGTATATATACTATGCTTTTTGTATCATTAAACTGAGAACTTTCACTGAAACCTTGTGTCAGTGTGACTTCTTCCCGAGCTCAGACGAGAGGAAATCAGTCACTGCAGGGTCCAAATTCTGGTTCTGTGATGGGTATCAGATAAGAACTTAACATCCATGATGCCATGTATCCTAACAAAATGTCCAGGTCCTCTGACAGAAAAACAGCCCCAAAACATTAATGAGCCACCACCATATTTAGGTACCTTTCCATATGGCTATCCCCCTTTGTGTGCCAAAACCACCTCTGGTGTTTATTGCCAAAAAGCTCTATTTTGGTTTCATCTGACTATAGAGTTTATTTTTGGATGAGAGTAGAGGCTTTTTTCTTGAAACCCTTTCAAACAACTTGTGGTGATGTAGGTGAATTCGGATTGTGGTTTTGGAGACTTTCTGACCCCAAGACACAACTAACTTCTGAACCATCCTCTTCACAGTGCGTTGAGACAATATAGACACATGTCCTCTTCCAGGTTGATTCATAACATTTCCAGTTGACTGGAACTTCTTAATTATTGCCCTGATAGTGGAAATGGGCATTTTCGATGCTTGTGCTATTTTCTTATTGCCACTTCCCATTTTGTCAAGCTCAACAACTTTTTGCCGCACATCACAGCTATATTCCTTAGTCTCACCCATTGTTTTAAATGACTATGGGAATTTGGCTTATGCATTACCTCAGATTTATACCCCTGTGAAACAGGACATCATGGTTGAACAATTTCCTGTTCCTAGTCACCCAGGTGTACTAAAAAAAAATGAAAATATTAATGGGAATATACTTCAAATATATTTTTCTCATATGAATTCATAGGGGTGCCAATAATTGTTGCACACCTATATTTAACACAGATATTTTCTTTGGATAAACCTGTGTTGCGTTTGCAAGTGTTTGATATCCATGAGAGCAGAGTATTTTTGTGAATTTTTTAAACAAAAAATCTAAAGTTTAATAAAGACAATTTTTCAAAGCTTTCTTTACTCATATTGACCAAGGGTGCCAATATTACTGCACTGTAGGTGTGACCATCATTATGGTTGAAGCTTTCTTGTAGGCCAATGCTGTGACTGCTAAAGATCTTGCACACAGGGGAAAGTCTCTTTCAAAAGGGTCAAGCTGACAACCAAAGTATGCAATTGTAGCAAATGCCCTTTGAGTTAGGACAGCATTCACAAAGCCATGTCTTTTCGGCCACATACAGAAAGAAGTGTTTGTTGTAGGCTGGGTTGGCTAGTGCCGGTGCTGTAGACAGTGTTTGTTTTAGGGCAACAAACTCATCTGGTCATGGCCGCACAGTCACAAATTCACTGTCTGCACAGGCCCAAGGAAAGATAGTAGCTGTTTCTTTGAAACAGATTTAGGCATTTGTAGTATGGCTTCAATTTTGTCAGGAGCCAGCTCCCTACTGGTTCCTGAGAGTAGCCTCCCCAGGTATTTGACCTTTGTGTTAACTGTAACTTGGTTTTGTCTACTTTGTGACCCTTCTCTGTGAGATGCTTTAGTAGTTTCAGTGAATCTTCTTGGCACTGAACCCTTAGCCTCTCCCTATACCTCGTCTGTGGACTCCTGAATCTGGGGGTTGTATGTAGATCTAGACAGGTACAGGAGCAGGGGTGTTAACCTCATGGGGTTATTGGAACCTGCAGCTCCTCTGGTGTTGGAATATGCAGTCTCACGACAGCTTGCATGTTGGCTGATTTCTTATTTTCCTTCTTGTTCAACTCAGCCAGCTGTTTCTTTAACAGTGAGGTTGACAGTTCAGATTCCTTATCTTTCTCTTCCTGTTTTTTCTGTCTGTATCCATTGACATGATGGATATGTTCTTTAATTTCATGCCATTGTTTCTTGTTCAGGCACATAACTTGGTTCAGTTCCTCCTGAATTTTCTGAGGTAGAGTCTTTATTAGGGACATTAAGATCAGTGCTCTCGTTGTGTTGCTATGGTCCCACAGCTCACCAGCCTCTTGTTTCCATTTGGTTTGAAAATCTATGATGAATTCCAGGATGTCTCCATGTTCTGCCAGCTTGCAGTGTCCCAATCTTGATGGGTCCCGTTCAGTGGGGCATTGTTCACTTAAGTCCCACAATACATTTCTGTGCATATCAAAAGGTTTCTCATCATGGAGATTGGTATAATAACTGTTGACAGGCCGGCTCCTGTGAAAAACTTTTTTGTCATTTCTTTTCCTGCTACGTGCATTAGCATGGCTTTGACATCTCCCAGGGCCAGGCTCTGCCCTGCTGTTTGTGCCTCAAACTTGATTATCCAGCCCTGTCCACCCGCTTCCAGTTTTGAAGGTCGCTCACCATTCCTTCCATATCAGCAAAGAAACATGGTACGTACCTGGGGTTTGTTTTGGCGTTCGATATGTACAGCTGGGGGCTCCGCACAAAGATCACCATATGGATCATTAGTTCCATTTCCTGTCAGGTCCGTTTCACATTCCTCCATATCTGAGCCTCCTTGAGCTTTACTCCTTGTGACCATGAAATGAATTCTTGTCTTACTGGGTTTCTCCTTTTATTTCTTTCTGGCTTTGGGGGAGGGTTCTCTGCATTAGTCATAGACTGTGTTCAATAGCCATATGATATATAATTATATAATATTGCATGGTCTGGGTTTCTCTGTAACTGAGTCTGCAAGGGCTCTTGCATCTTTCAGCATTTTTGGGGCACTCTTTTTCTTCTTTTCTCCCCCTCCTTAGTAGTTGTTTTCCCTTTTTTCGTTTCTTGTCTTCAACCTTTAATTTCTCTTTCAGTTTTATGTGAAGGTCTTCATTCTCTTTGTCATCATTTAGGCACCCTCTTCCTCCCCGGCCATGTCTCTGCCACCATCGTGTGGTTGCTTTTGGACACAGCATGTACCCACAGCAGTTTCTCTGCAGCTGACATCCTGGCAAGGAGAGGTTTAGAGTGGGGCTTGTTCTCTTTTTGATCTCACGTCACCTTGGCCTGCCCCTCCCACTGAGCAGTGACTTGGAATAGGGCTGTATGCAACTGGATTTCCTCATTCACTTCTGGGTGGACAGCCTCAGGCATTTCTTACCACGCCTTTAAACAGCATATCTCTTTCCAGTTCTATTCCCTCTTCTTCTTTTATTAGTGGATAAATGCCCTTAGAATGAGGTGGGGAGGTGTTAGTGTAGCTGGTGCAAAGACACCTCTTTTGCCTTTTCCTCAACTCTCCTTTTCATGTCATCAAATTTCCTTTTTTCCACAGCGTGTCATTTTTCTGCTGCCTCTCTCCTTCCTTTAGCTTTATCTTTCTGAACTGTAAAACTCTCAGCATTTCCTGGTTTGAGGTGTTTCTGTTTTTATAAACTTTTCAACTTGTGCAATGCATGAGGGGTCAAAGGTGCCATTTTTGGGACACTTAGAAACGCCTTTAGTCTTGGCTGTCCATTTGTTACTCTTCTAAGTGATATATTTCTCTTCTGAGGGATGTCTACTTGTCTGCATATGTTAAGTCTTGCCAAATTAGTTTATAGAAAATGTTTCTCTCCTACAGCCTGTCCAGAGGGTAGCCACTAGTCAGTTTTTCCACCTAACAAGTCTTTTGGTGATCCAGATCTCACCTATAAGTGGGAAGGGAATAGGGGTCGGATGTCATATGCTATAATGTCTGTGATGTGTTGGGTCACTGTCTTTGTGTACTATGTCACTACAGTCTATATTTGATTCTGATATCCAGGCAGAAATGGGTAATCTGACGTCAGCTCCAACCTCACCTGAGATGTCAGTTAGGTTCCCTACAGTTCACACGTCTGCAGTCCACACTTGTTCCGTCTGTAACAAAAATTTACTACAATTTACTATTTATGCCCTCTGATGTCTGATATTCCTCCACTCCATCCCCGAGTTCCCTGGGATTGGCTCCAGACTCCACATGACCCTGTGTACGATAAGCGGTACAGAAAATGGATGCATGGATGGATCAATCTGCTGTTAGTATGACCCAGCTGACTACTTATGGACGCAATTTTATGATTCATCAGTAAACAGGTTCACACACTCTTACACACACTTCCACTCAGACACACATACACACACAGTTATCCAGCTTAAAATTCAGATATCCAACAAACAATGCGCTGGTTATACAATTTAAGTACCACACCAAAATTAAAAATACTAAATTTCAGATATCCACAAACCACAATGCACTGATTAAACAATTTAAATTGGCAGTACTGAATTTTTGCCTCTCTATCACCATCTCTGTTTGAAATAGAAAATTGCTCCTCTGCACGGATGAAACTGACGGTTTAAGGTGTACTTATGCTAGAAATTCAGTGGCTACAAGATACATTAAATTTTTAGAAAGGCACCTGAGCTTAGTGTCTCTCTCTCTCTCACACACATACAGGCACATAAACCAGCATATCTCTCTCTCTCTCTCTCTCTCTCTCTCTCTCTCTCTCTCTCTCTCTCTCTCTCTGTCTGTCTCTCTCTCAATTCAATTCAATTCAATTTAATTCAGTTCAACAAGCTTTATTGGCATGACTATATACATGTACAGTATTGCCAAAGCATTACAGGAATGAAGAACTGTTAATAATAAACATATTAGTTTAGTGTTCATATAAACATATGATCAGAATCTGAATAAACATATTATATTATTGTCCATATAGAAAAATGGAGATGAGAGAATAGAAACCAAGTGTCAATACAATGCTGGTATGTTGGCAGTCTTAAAGATGTCAATTAAAAAAACAAACAAAGAAAAAAACAGAAGACAGAGAGAGAGAGAGAGAGAGAGAGAGAGAGAGAGTGATACAGTTCTCAATAGCCAATGAAAGTTGCGTTCAATACTTTTGAAACAAATGTACAGTGGTGCTTGAAAGTTTGTGAACCCTTTAGAATTTTCTACATTTCTGCATAAATATGACCTAAAACATCATCAGATTTTCATCAGAAGTCCTAAAAGTAGGTAAAGAGAACACAATTAAACAAATGAGACGAAAATATTATTCTTGGTCATTTATTTATTGAGGAAAATGATCAAATATTTCATATGTGTGACTGGCAAAAGTATGTGAATCTCTAACATTAGCGGTTAATTTGAAGGTGACATTAGAGTCAGGTGTTTTCAATCAGTGGGATGACAATTAGGTGAATGAGCACCCATTTTATTTAAAGAACAGGGATCTATCAAAGATTCTAAAGGGTTCGCAAACTTTCAAGCACCACTGTAATTCCACAATGTCTTCCCATACCTTTAGATCACCTGTTTGCCTTTTATGTTAGCTAAATCAAACAAGCCCAATGAGACCACACCAGATCAGGCTGACCTTGGAGATGTCTCAACTTTCCTCCTTATTGTTATTTGATGAACTGTAAGTTCTGCCTGTTACTCTATCAAGGCTTTTACCTCTCCTCATCTTAAGTAGTCCTCTGCATTGCCTGGTACAAACTAAATTTATTAGACAAACTTACTGGCGCCTGCCTAGGCGGTGGAATGTGTTTGTTCCACTCTTCTCCTGATAGTGATACGTACACTCTGCTCTAAGTCCTAGGAATTAAGGCAATTTGATAACAATGAATTTGTTTTTCTCATAGCAAGTTGCCCTTCGCAAGTAGACCTCAGTTCAGCGTTCCTTTTTGAGTCACATTAAAACAAACATTATAAAATGGATTAAATGCAGTAAAAATGAGGTAATATGAAAAATGTATTTTCTGATTATGGCAGACAAGTCTAAAACTTAGTGCAGAAATGTGGTCAAAAACAGGCATAAAGTCAGAATGAACTAAACAGGGCAAAAACCAGATTACAAAAAACAAGATCATAAACCACAGAAGTATGCACACTAAACAAAGGCTCCATATGTCAGGCAGATAAACACTGGATAATACTTCATTGTGACTGTGTTCTGAAAGTCCTTAAATAGTGTGAGTGTGTGAGCCTGCATGTGTGATTGAAACTAGGGTGCATGATTAATAATCCGGCGACTGTGAACTTGACAATGAGAGTGAATGATGAGAATTGGAGTCTGTGGTGGCTGTGATGTTCTCTGGGAAGTTGAGACTAATGCTGATCCCGGCTTTGACATGACATAGATGACAGTGTCTGCAAGAAGGTATATAAGACTGAATATTATCAAAGATGAGTGGAAGCTGCTAAGGATCCTGTGCTCTCACCACCATGACCTGGGTTTGATTCCCGGGCAGGTAACCAACCCAGCCACTGGGGGGTTGCACAAGCCAGTGCACTCTCAGTGCCGTTCCCAAGCCCAGATAAAATGGGAGAGTCATGTCAAG
>CM042535.1:33608898-33636398 GCA_023630585.1 Cranoglanis bouderius | reverse complement strand
CATCATGCTACAGTATACAAAGGCATTCCAAAAAATGCCATATTTCTAACTTTGTGGCAGCAGTTTGGGAAAGGCCCATATATGGGTGTGATGGTCAGGTGTCCACATACTTTTGGCTCATTGGTTCATTGTTGGCTCTGCCCCAACTGAGTCTGGCAAAAAGCTGCACTAGTTGATGACAGTTCAGAAGTAAATTTTATAGATAAATCAGTGATTAGACAGCATAAATAGGCACAGATAGACTGCATTTATAAATAGAGGATGATAGGCACAAGTGTAATGAACAATTTACAACAGAAATTATATTTGTTTGGAAGAAGAAGTTAATTTCAGTTCACAAATTTGATTGGACAAGCAGCATTCTGAGAATGATGATACTTATTATAACAGCACTGGTACATTTCACTGTTTGTTTCACTCCACTTGTCTGTGTTTGCTACATAAAATACCAATTCTAGCAATAGTTTGTTACATTGAAACCCTTACTACACTTACTGTCAGTCAGTCTGTGCATTGCATGGCAACATGCAACACTCTATCCAGCTGTAGTTTCTTTGGGAACTATTTTCATTGACAGAGCAAAAATGAACAAAATATTTAGTCATACTGTGTCTGAAATGT
The DNA here is from genome assembly GCA_023630585.1 of Cranoglanis bouderius. Classification (NCBI taxonomy): domain Eukaryota; kingdom Metazoa; phylum Chordata; class Actinopteri; order Siluriformes; family Cranoglanididae; genus Cranoglanis; species Cranoglanis bouderius. The sequence continues at coordinate 33,635,777 of CM042535.1, read as the reverse complement.
CAATTGATCAATATTAATTTCTTGTTTAGAGAACTGTGGTATAAAAGCAGAATCACACTTGCAATCATATTGAATACTGAATATCAGCATGGCCATGATTACTTCCATGAAAAAGCTATGGCTGTGCTGACAGAAAAACAACGAGAGGGAAACTGAGAAAAAATAATTATAGATCTTTAATACTGATACCAACTATCTTGCTCAGTAAACAATAGGAGAGTGTATAATGTTACTTTGTATTCACCAAGTACTGGCTTACCTATTTTGACCAAATATTAATAAACTAGGCTTTTATTTAGGGTGCATAGGCTTATTTTTGTTACAAATTTTGTTTTAGGGGCATCACTGTCAAATTAGTATTTGCACATTTGGATATACTCTTGCTTATTTGTGTTGTTAAAATGATCATTTTATGAGTCTTTATTAAATAAAAGATTTTTAAAAATTAAACAAAATACAAGGACCAACGATTACATTACAGCTTCTCTTATAAATCTCAGTTGTGCTCCCAAGTCTAGTCTGGTATTACCACTTTCTCTTGGTCAGAAAATGCAACGGTCTGCACTTCCATTTTTTCCCCTGGTCCTCCTGGCCTTCCACATTAGGCAGGTATGTTAGTTTTCGCTTCTCCAGGTTTTCAGATCCTCTGGGTTGCTAGCGTGACTAAATCTTCTACCAAAGTGATGGAAAGGCCAAAGTATGGAGAAAGAAAGGATCTGCTCATGGTCTAAAATATACAAGCACTGTGAAACATAGTGGAAGTAGTGTCATGGCTTGGGCTTGCATGGCTGCTTCTGGAAAAGGCTCACTAATCTTTATTGATGATGTAACTCAGGATGGTAGCAGCAGAATGGACCCCTCCCATTTCTCATTTTCTTCTACTCATGGGTTCTCACTGGACTGCATTTTAGGCTATATTTTACCAATGAACCAAATACACATGTCCATTTATACAGTAAAAAAAATATTTACACAAACTTCACCCCAATTAAATTCGGTTTTATTTGTATAGCACTTTTAACAATGGACACTGTCCCAAAGCAGGTTACAGAAATATATGGGATATATTGGATATAGATTTTAAATGTATGAATTTTTACCAAATGTGCAAGCCAGAGGCGATGGTGGCAAGGAAAAACTCCCTGAGACAATATGAGGAAGAAACCTTGAGAGGAACCAGACTCAAAAGGGCATCCTCCTAAATTAATAGTTGTAAATATTATTATCAAATTCTTATCATTCTGTAAGGTGATATTTATCTTCAGCTGTATAACAGAGACCTGCAGGGTTTGTGCCAAAATATACTGGTATATGGAGTTATGCATGATTCCCTCTATTTTGACTACAGCCCCAGTCCCAGCTGAAGAGAAGCAGCCCCATAGGATGATGCTGCCAGCACCATGCTTCATCATGGGCATGGTGTTCTTTGGGTGATAAGCTTTCTTGTTTTTGCACTACATATATCTCTTAGAATTATGCCCAAAAATTTTTCTTTTTTTTTTTTTTAACAGAAAGCGTTTCTGCCTAGCAGAAATCTTCTGGGGAGAAGTGAGCATTTGTGAGCAGCAGTATGGTTTCATGCCAAGAAAGAGCACTACAGGTGCAATATTTGCTTTGAGAATGTTGATGGAGAAGTACAGAGAGGGTCAGAAAGAGCTCCATTGTGTCTTTGTAGATTTAGAGAAAGCGTATGACAGGGTGCCAAGAGAGGAGCTGTGGTATTGTATGAGGAGGTCTGGAGTGGCAGAGAAGTATGTTAGAGTGTTGTGTGATGAAAGAGTAGCAGCAAGAATGAAAGGAAAGGTGTACAGGACAGTAGTGAGACCAGCAATGTTGTATGGTTTGGAGACAGTTGCACTGAGGAAAAGACAGGAGGAAGAGTTAGAGGTAGCAGAGCTAAAGATGTTGAGGTTCTCTTTGGGAGTGATGAGGATGGATAGGATCAGGAATGAGTACATCAGAGGGACAGCACATGTGAAATGTTTTGGAGACAAAGTTAGAGAGGCCAGGTTGAGATGGTTTGGACATGTTCAGAGGAGGGAGAGTGAATATATCGGTAAAAGTATGCTGAGGTTAGAGGTGCCAGGCAGGAGGCCGAGAGGAAGACCAAAGAGGAGGTTTATGGATGTAGTGAAGGAGGACATGAAGGTAGTTGGTCTGAGAGAAGAGGATGCAGGGGATAGGGCTAGATGGAGGCAGATGATTCACTGTGGCGACCCCTGAAGGGAACAGCCGAAAGGAAAAGAAGAAGAGTCTTTCTGATAGTGGAGTCATGAATAGTGACCTTTCTTTTGTGACTTCCTGGATGAATCATTACTGTGCTCTCTGAGGAAATTTGGAAGGTCGGACACTTCTGGGAAGGTTCATTACTGTGCCAAGTTTTTTCCATTTGGAGATAATGGCTCTCACTGTGTTCTTTGGAGTCCCAGAGCCTTTGAAATTGCTTTGTAACCCTTCCCAGACTGATGTATTTCTTCCTCACCATTTCTGGAATTTCTTTCAACTTTGGCATAGTGTGTTACTGGGTAAGACCATTTAAGCAACTTCATGCTGTTGAAAAAGTTCTATTAAAGTATTGATTTGATTGAACAGGGCTGGCAGTAATCAGGCCTAGTTGTGTCTAGTCCAGCTGAACCCCATTATGAATGCAGTTTAATAGATTTGGGGAATTAGTAACTATGGGGGCAAATACATTTTCACACAGGCCCAGTTGGTATTAGATAACGTTTTTGAACTTATATGCAAATTGTGGACACACTGATGTGTTGTGGAAAGTCTGAACATATATTGTATACAAAGATGGGTCATTTTGACTCTTACACTTTCATGTTCACAGGCCCAAAATAAAAACATTTCTTTGTTGTATATTGTTGTTATGTCTTGTTCTCACTGCCCTGTGAAGGTGAAAGGGAGCTATGGAAATCTAAAGAGTTCCTGGAGGAGCTTGGCAAAGCACTCATCACTCCCAAGATTCAAAGGCGCTCCCGGCCACCTCAATCCCCAGCTGCTGCAGCTGTTGTCAAAAAAGTTCAATCCAGACCCACAGATCATGAACAAGAAATGGATTCAGTGGATACAGGTGTTGGCAAGAAGCGGAAAAGATGCCACGTCTGCCCCCCTCAGAAACACAATAAAACCAGCACCACATGTGTACAGTGCTTTAAATACATCTGCAGAAAGCACACAGTAACTTTGTGCTCATCATGTACAGCGTAATTGTGGAGGAAAAGGGTGAAATCATCTCTACAGGATCTGAAACTAAGCTTACAAAGCACAGAGCTTACAAAACTAAGGTTACAAAGCACAGAGCTTACAAAACTAAGGTTACAAAGCACAGAGCTTACAAAACTAAGCTTACAAAGTTTTACAACATCCTATTTAGGTCAAATCTATTATCTTATTCTTCAACAGCCTATTTAAGTAAATTAAAAATCTTTACATTATGGTAAAAAAAAACAAAAACAAAGTTTCACAGTTCATGAGAAAGAAAAAGTTTAATAAATAGTTAAAAAGAGTTCAATACAGTTAAATACATTAAAAATAACTATATACAGTTTATACACCATACTGTATGTTCTCATATTTCTTCTTTTTGTAGTCTCTGACAAACCATAATAAAGGTTCACGGTTTTAAACCGTTCTTTGCAGTTTTTTCTGTGTATTTAAACTGTGGAAGTCATTTTGACTCATAACATAATGGAGGGTTAAAGAAGCACAGGTTTTAAAATTAAAGTATAGAAAAGAACCAGTCTTTTAAAAAGGTGCACCCTGTTTATCTGTGTGACTACAATGGTCAAGATTTCTCACTTCTGATGAAACTCCATATGATTTCCCCATTAAACAAAGGGTCATCCACTTAATGCACTTAAGGGCCACCTTAAAGCACTGGAAGGAATTTCAGTGTTTTCACAAGGGTGATATTTGAAACAGTTCCAAAACTTCAAGTATTTCCATCACAGACTGTGAAAATACATATCTGGAACCAGTTTTTCCTTGTCTGTAAATCTCCACATCTCCCTCTTGCTACAAAATGTACATCATTTTTGAATGTAGATTTTTCTTGAACGATAGTCTCCTGTCATATAGTTATACTTGAATGATAGTCTCCTGCTACATTTCATCATACAGACATTATTAACATTTGTATTAGATTCAGAAGAGAGAAAACAAAACAAAAATAATTTTAAAATGTTTTTAGAAAATCACAGAAATAACAGATTTCCAACTTGAGAGATAGGCAATAAACCATGAGCCACAAGTTATTTTTCTAGTTTTTTGTGGTTGACAGCACTGAGCTTAGCTAAGAATGAACAGAATTGCTTTTCTGGCAAAGTACCTTCTTGCCTTTTTAGGTCTCACAGCCCATCTTCATGCTCAGACCCAATATCATCATCAGACTGTTTAATTGTGTCTTTTAGTGTTGTTATTCATGAATAAAGCAGCTGGTGCGGAACACCAAACTTTATTAAGAAGACATATAAAATGTGGCTAAGAAATCCTGGCAATTTTTCATAAGGTCAGACTTATGAGGTCTTTGTTTCTCATAAGGTATGTCCTTCTGCTGGTTTACTTTTAAGAGAAAAAAGACATGGTGACTATTAATAAGAATGTATTGTATATGTACTGCTACGAAACAGCAACACCAACACCAACCTGGGAGATTCACATGAGGGAGTTAGCCCTCATATTTTAGACTATATATATATATGTGTGTGTGTGTGTGTGTGTGTGTGTGTGTGTATATATATATATATATATATATATATATATATATATATATATATATATATATATATATATATATATATATATATATATATAAAAAATAGAGTTTATATTAACATATTATATTAACAAATTAATGTAATGTAATGTAATGTTATTGCTAATAAATTGCACCAGAGAGCTGTCAATATGTTTTGAAAACCAGCACTGGGGATTAATGCTAACGTGAAGCAGGGTGTTTAACACTAAAGATGTTTTAAGGGATTTGGTTGTGTTTTGTATAAATCTCATTAAAGAACATTCCATTAGATTGAAACAACCCTGAAATCCAGGCCAGTCTGTGGTAAGTAATAAAACATGAGACAAAAATATATTAAGGACCATACTTTGGCTATGAGTCATATCACATTGGATTGAATATATTTTTTTTGATATTCAACCTCTGATGTCATTGCAAGATTTGTTTTCCATACTTACTTACACGCACGTAAAGGTATACATATATATGTGTGTGTCTGTGTCTGTGTGTAAGAAAATCCACATGAAGTTTGGCTGTAGCATGTGTTAGTGCCTGTGTGTGAGTGAGTCTAAAAGGAATGCACCAGCTTGCCTGTGTGAGCTTAAGTGTTCTGAAGACATAAGGCAGTTTACTGGAACACTATGTGATAATTTTTTTCTTGGTTATCATATCTGTTCCTTGTGGATATCACAATGCTTGTGATTCATTTCAGGACCATATTATATTTACCTACAAATGATTACAATTGTATATGATTTTCAAAATCCACTAAAGATTTTGACAATGTAACCATGACAATTCTGACAATTAATTAACTATGAACTTAGAATTATACACTGTATATGGTGTTAAAGGATCCCAGTACACATAAGTAGTTGTTTGCAGGGATGTTTCTTTCACAAGCTGTGTGGCTAGGGCCATGCACATAAGATTATGAATGAGGTTTCATTGTTCACTGTCAAAAACTGTGAAAAATCAAATATTTTAAAAATGTTTAAATAAAATAAAAAGTATATTAAATTACCAAATTCCAATCACAATAGCCAATAAAGTAAAATACAAATCAGCTAATTAAATATGAACTATAACATTTATTTAATGTTGGCATGTCACTTTTTTTTTCTTTTTCTTTTTTTTTTTTTTGTCGAGGCTGGAGACACCTCTTCTTCTGATTCTGAACCTTCACCTTCATCGTCCAGCAGCAAACCCAATCAGGTGACTGAGGGCAGTTGCAAGAAGATGAAGTCAGTAAAAGGCAGTATGGCAAAAGCTACTTGGCATACGGTTTCACCTACACTGGATAGCTATCTTGCCATCTCCCTGGTGTTTTGTGTGTGGGGATAAACTTTTCAATCTGACAACAAATCACCCATAGGAGGCAGATTATTTTATTCATTTGGACAATCAACACAAAAACCGAAAGGATATATTCATCTTATGTGAAGAAATGGGAACAGAACATCACAATTTAATATTACATACTACAGTCTGATGGCTTTCCTGTGACAAGGTTTTAGCACAAGTTTATTAACTGGGGTAGGAATTAAAAACTCTTCTAATTGCAGAAAAATCTGAATTAATGGCTAATTTCAGACAAGGAGTGGTGTTCAAAACTTGCCCACTTGGGTGATATTTTTAAGCATGTCAAATTAAACAAGAAAAATGCAAGGTATAAAAATTTTTTCGTCAACAGCCAAACTGCAGGGATTTCGATCCAAGCTCATCCAATGGTGCATCTACTGTATGTAGAACAGAGTGGAAAAGTTTCCCTTGTGCAGCGTGCATTCAAACAGAGCACTGTCTGCACTTTTTTCATCTGCAGTGGAAGGCTCAGGAGATACCACTGCAAGCATTAGAGCAACTCACTGCACTAAGGCATTATAAATAAATAAACTATTTTGTGACATAGCTTTGGTGTGAGCTTCATGGTCTTATGATTACAGCAGATGAAGTCTAAAGTATCTAGGTGAGAATATCTGCATCCATATTACTTTGTTCATTGCTCCAAATATCCAGAACATGTTGTATTTCTGCAGTGTTACAGCTTTATTCTTTGGCTAAGTTTGCTCCTTGTGGCTCAGTTTAGCAGGATGCATCCACAGGGTTGAAACACTTTCCCACTGCAGTCGAACCCTGCATGTGACATCATACTAATATGAATCTGTCTGTAAAAATATGCAACACACAAACTAACTACAAGCATATTTTTTCATATTACACACATAGATTATAGAGTTCATGTGATGTTTGCCCCTGTCATGCTGTGTTTACCATACAAAATATGTACAAAATATGGTAAACAGAAAAGCTGTAACCCTTTCTTTCAAACAAAAAACACTAAATTCACAGTTCTGATGCATCAGCAACATAGGCTGAAAACAGTACCCAAATGCACATGAAGTCTAGTGGGCATTTCACTCTATGTAATTACCTGGCACACCTGTCACTGATCAGCTACATGCATCTAAATCTGTGGGCTTTTTAGAATCTGGATGAAGAGTCCATGAAAGTGGTGGGAGGGGTTGACCACAATGAAAAAAGTTTTTTTTTTAAAGCTGTTCACACAATTTGCTGTATGGTCTTGCACTCTGAAACTGTGTAGTTCCAATACTGAACAGTCAGACAGCAAGTCAAGTTGCTTTCTTTTGTCCCTTTGTAGAAGGTGTTGAGGATGGGAGGGGGAAGGTTAACTTTTGTCACTTCTGCAGGAAGTGTAGACATTGCTGGGGCTTCTTGGTGTTGGCAAGTGGTGTTAAGAGTCCAAGAGAGGTCCTCTGTCATGTACACACCAAGAAACTTTTGACTCTCTCCACAGTTGCTCTGTTAATGCACAGCATGAGTTGTTCACTTGGGTCCTCCTGAAGTCAACAGTAATTTCATTGGTTTTATCGACATTGAGGGATAGATTTTTGTCTCTGCACCATTCACGTGAGCTGCCCCACCTCCTCCGTGTATGCTGATTCGTCATTGTTGCTGATGAGACCCACAACTGTAGTATCTTCAGCAAACTTTATGATGATTGGAGCTGTGATTGGAGCAGCGGTGAAACATGGTGCTGGCAGTATCATGCTATGGAGCTACTTCTCTTTGGCTGGGACTAGGGCTCTAGTCAAGATAGAGAGGATCATGAATAGCTCTAAATATCAATCTATTTTGGCACAAAACATGCAGGTCTCTGTTAGACAGCTGAAGAAAAAAAAATCACTTACCAGCATGATAGTGTGTGCACACTTATACAACCAAGTTATTTTCAGTCTTTTCTGAAAAATGTTTCTATCTGTTTTTCAGTTGAATTGGTTTCAAAAACCTGCAAATTAATAGAGGTGCATAGACCATTTATAATTACTATTTAACAGGTTTTCAGTGGGTCGAAAGTTTACATATACTTTGTTAGTATTTGGTGGCATTGCCTTTTAATTGATTGAACCTGAATAAAATGCTTGGGGTAGCCTTCCACAAGCTTTTAAAAATACTGGGATTTGAAAGAAAGAAACTCAGTCAGATTTGTGGGCCTCCTTCATCAGACATGCTTTTTTCAGTTCAGTCCACAAATGTTCTATTGGATTCAGGTCAGGGCTTTGTGGTGGCCACTCCAATACTTTCACTTTGTTGTCTTTAAGCCATTTTGTTACAATTTCGGAGATATGCTTAGGATCAATGTCCTGCTGGAAGACCCAGTTTTGACCAAGTTTTAACTTTCTGACTGATATTTTGAGGTGTTGCTTCAGTAGTTGGGACAGTATGGAAAATGCAAAAAACAACAACAAAAAGAGTCATTTGAAAATTCATTTCACCCTGTATTATATTGAAAACACATTATTAATACATTATTTGATGTTTTACTTTGTGAATTAAATTTATTTCTGAAAATATACTTTAATTTCAAATCTAATGACTGCAACACGCTCCAAAAAAGTTGGAACAGTCGACTGTATACCACTGTGTAACATCACCTTTTCTTTTAATAACACTTATTAAGCATTTGGGCACTGAAGACACCAGTCGGTTAAGTTTAGCAAGCGGAATTTTCCCGCATTCATCCATTATGCAATTCTTCAGCTGTGCAAATGTACAGGGCCTTTGTTGCCTTATTTTGCACTTCATAATGTACCACACGTTCTCAATCGGAGACAGGTCAGGACTGCAGGCAGGCCATGCTAGCAGCATATGTTGCTCCAAAATGTGTACATATCTTTCTGCATTAATAGTGCCCCCACAGATGTGCAAGTTACCCATGCCATGGACACTGATACAGCCCCATACCATGACAGACGCTGGCTTTTGGACCTGACGCTGATAACAGCTTGGATGGTCTTTTACCTCTTTGGCCCGGAGAACACAGTGGCTGTTTTGTTCAAAAACACGATTCCACTGTGCTACTGTCCATCTCAGATGAGACCGAGCCCAGAGAAGTCAGCGGCACTTCTGGACAGTGTTGATGTATGGCTTCTGCTTTGCATAGTAAAGCCTTAACTTGCATCTGTGGATCCAGTGGCGAATGGTGTTGACTAATAAAGGTTTACCAAAGTCTTCCTGAGCCCATGTCAGGCTATCCATTACAGACTCATGAAGGTTTTTAAGACAGTGACGTCTGAGGGATCAGAGATCACATGCATTCAGAAGTGGTTTTCGGCCTCACCCTCTATGCACCAAGAGATTTGACCCAATTCCTTGAATCTTTTAATTATATTGTGCACTGTAGAAGGTACAAATCCTACCGATTTTTGTCTTTGGGGAATGTTGTTCTCAAAGTGTTGGATTATTCGCTAACGCATCTGCTAGCAGATTGGCGAGCCTCGACCCATCCTTGATCTTGAAAGACTAGGCCTTTTTTGGAGGCTCCTTATACACTATGATTAGACAATTGCTTCACCTGTTTCACATCACCTTCTTATTTCAACTTGTGTACAGGTGTACCTAATAAAGTGCTCGAGTGTAGACTGTTCTCAAACATGAGGTCTTCACATGCTGACTGTGTGATTGATGCAGTGTGCATGTCCCAGCTAGGAATAACAACAAAAAAAAACCACAGCTCTATATTAATTAAATACAGTCAGGTCCATAAGTATTTGGACAGTGACACAGTTTTCATATTTTTGCCTCTGTACACCGCCACAGTGGTTTTGAAATAAAGTAATCAATATGTGATTGAAGTGTAGACTTTCAGCTTTAATTCAACGGTTTTAACCAAAAATAACTAAATAACTAAAATTGCATTAACTATTTAGGAATTACAGCCATTTTTTTCATAGTCCCTCCATTTTCACAGCCTCAAAAGTAATTGGACAAACTAACATAATTATAAATATAAGGATTACTTTAAATACTTTACTTTAAATACTTTAAAGTCAGTGACTGCCTGATGTCTGGAACCCATGGACATCACCAAATGCTGGGTTTCATCCCTTGACATGCTTTACCAGGCCTTTACTGCAGCCACCTTCAATCGCTGCTTGTTTATGTGTCTTTCTGCCTTCACCTTTTGTCTCCTTAATGTCTCAAGAAATAATGACAAAACAGGCCACACCTCTCCATTAAACTGCTTATCAGTCAATTGTCTAATTACTTTTGAACCTGTAGAAATGGAGGGCCTATATGAGAACATGAAATTGAATATGGCGACCATACTGTATAGAAATGTCAAGGTTTTTGATCGTTATTGAGATTCACACTCAGTTGAGTAGTTTAAGTGAATAGAAATAAATGGTCCAAAGGCACATTTTAGGGCGTAAGGAGACCATTATACCAATTATACCAAGTTTCAGCTCGATCAAACATACGGTTCTTGTGAAACAGTTATCTGAACTTAGCCCCACCCCTTATCCAGATCTGTCACTATCTTCAAAAAATGGCTAAAGACCCACCTCTTCTGTGAATACTTGACAAGTTTCAGTGGACCTATGGTTTGGTCTGCACAATCAGTATTAATGAAAAAGAAGAAGAAGAAGAAGAAGAAGAAGAAGAAGAAGAAGAAGAAGAAGAAAAACAAGAACAAGAGCAAGAAAACTATAGAGTTCAAGGCACTACGTGCTTGGCCGCCTAAAAGTCCTAACAAAAACAATAGGGTTCCAGCACCTTCTGCGCTTGGACCCCTAAATATAGCTGCAAGCAGCTATTAAGGAGTGCCAAGCACTAGCAACAAGGTACAAAACACACATTTCAGGAACTTTGTCAATCTGTAGGCTTAACATGAACACGGCTGTCACAGAATGCACAGCTGTCAAGAGTAGCGCCTAACATAACATAGCAACTAAATCCAGCAACTGAACACTCCCACCTAACAGAAAATTACAAAAGGAAACGCAGCTGGTTTCAGACTTTATGCCAAGCCATGTCTGCTTTCACACTTATGTGTAATTTAAATGTACTTACCTTGGCCCAAAGACAGTTTATTCACCTAATGCATAGCATCTGCTTCAAGAGCTCAACTTGACTAAATAGTTTTTTTTTTCAGCTGGTCAGAGATGCCAGAAGGCTTTCCTTCATTTTCTCCCAGAGACCTACAGTGGGTATAGAAAGGAATTACGCCCCTTTAAAATAATCACATTTTGTTGCTTTTCAGCCTGAAATGAAGACGGACATGGTTTTTGTTTTATCCAGCTATATTTACTCAGTGCAACTTATAACATCCAAGTGAAAGATATAACATCAGCATGTCAGAAAAAAAAACAAAATTAAAAACCAGAATCACTGAGTTGGAAAAAGGATCACCCCCTTGCTTTAATTTGCCTTAATTTTTTTAATTACAGCCTTTAGTCTGTTGGGATATGTCTCTACTAACTTTGCACATCTAGACTTTGCAATATTTGCCCACTCTTCTTTGCAGAACTGCTCAAGTTCAGTTAAATTTGATGGTGGCCTTTTGTGGACTGCAGTCTTCAAGTCATTCCACAGATTTTCAATGGGGTTTAAGTCTGGGCTCTGACTAGGTCATGCAAGAACATTCACCTTTTTCTCTTTCAACCACTGTGTGGTCAGTTTTGCTGTGTGCTTTGGGTCATTGTCATGTTGGAGGGTAAACCTTCTTCCCATTGACAACTTTCTGGCAGAGGGCAGCAGATTTTCCTCAAGGATTTTTGACGGTTTTTTGTCCCATCCATTTTCCTTCTATCCTGACAAGTGCTCCAGTCCCTGCTGCAGAGAAACACTCCATAACAGGATATTACCACCTCCATGCTTTACTGTAGGAATGGTGTTATTTGGATGGTGAGCTGTATTGGATTTCCACCAGACATATCATTTGGTGTTGAGGCCAAATAATTCATCTGACCATAACACCTTTTTCCATGTGGCCTCAGAAACTTCAAGGTGCGTTTTGGCAAAGCTCAGTCGTGGGTTGCTTTTTTCTTGCAACCCTCCCATACAAGCCATATTTGTGGAGAATTTGTGATATTGTTGTCACATGCACACAATGACCACTCTTTGTCATAAATTCCTGTAACTGCTTCACAGCTGCTGTAGGCCTCTTGGTAGCCTCTCTGACCAGTTTCCTCCTGGCTCTTTCATCCAGTTTGGAGTGACGTCCTGATCCAGGGAGGGTCTGTGTTGTACCAAATACCTTCCACTTCTTAATAATAGACTTCACTGTGCTTCTAGGCATTGATAAAGCCAAATTAATCTTTTGACAGTGCCTTGCCACCCATAGTTGATTGTTTGCTTCAGTTGCACTACAAAATGCTCCAGGAAAGCTCTTTTCATGCTGAGCTAATCAAAATGACCACAGCTGATCACAGTTGAAAATCAAATGGCTTTGTGTGCCATTGAGAAGGTGATTAGCTACACCTTATTGAGTTTACAAGTCATTTTTAGGAGGGGAGTGATCCTTTTTCCAACTCAGTGATTCTGTTTTTTTATTTTAAAAAAATAATAAAAAATTCTGACATGTTGGTGTTATATCTTTCACTTGGGTGTTATAAGTTGCACTGAGTAAATACAGCTGGATAAAACAAAAACTGTGTCCATCTTCATTTCTGGCTGAAAAGCAACAAAATGTGATCATTTTAAAGGGGGGTGATTCTTTTTCTATTCCCACTGTATATCTTCCACTTACTCGTTGTACTAGAGCTTAAAAAAAATTATACTACAAATGCTGACTATTATTTTTTCTGAAATTTTTTTTAGTACTCCCACCAAATACAAATATCTGATTTCAATGCAGTAGTTCTACATCATCAATGTAAGTTTTTTTTCTCTTTCCTCAAAAATTGTAACTGTAAAAGTGGCAAACATAACATAACAATTTGTGATGTTTGGACATGGAATGATTAGAGCACTGTGTTTAGCAAAGGGGAAAACATGTCACTCAAACCTTAACCTTGTGATTATAAACCTGACCTTAGATAGTGGCAAATGTTGTGTTCTGTGGTTGTGCTGGAGTAAGGTTATTTAACATAGAAAGATTGAGACAGAGAGAGAAAGAGAGAGAGATTTTTATGCAGCATTGCAGCCCCTTCTGAGCCCAGGGACCCAAGTCCAAAGCTCCACCTCTGTATTACTCTCTCTCCCTTGTACTTTTGGTCTGTCTCTCTCTCTCTCTCTCTCTCTCTCTCTCTCTCTCTCTCTCTCTCACACACACACACACACACACACACACACACACACACACACACACACACACACACACACACACAGTGAAGGAAATCATTCTCATGCTGACCTGCTCATAAAGCATGCATATACTAGTATTTTCCGTAATCATTTTGCACGAAGGTATTGTACGCTTGGCCTGAGTGGTTTCTTTTTGGCACTTATTTGGATTAAGCTTGACATACTTACATTCCTAACTGTCTCTGAACAAATTCTGGTTTCAGCACTGGTTTTATTACCTCTCACTGTGAATTACCTTCCATAATTAAGAGAATATACTTATTACAAGCCAGTGCCAGATTGAAAATAATGAGTGATGTAAAGTAAATCAGTTATGGTATTTTCATCTGCAGACCATTAATACATACAACTTGACCAATGTACTTTATGTACAGTCAGTTCCATAAGTATTTGGACAGTGACACAATTTTCATAAGTTTGCCTCTGTACACCACAACAATAGATTTGAAATGAGGCAATCAAAATTGGATTGAAGTGTAGATTTTCGGCTTTAATTCAAGGGGTTTAACAGAAAAAAATTGCATTAACCATTTAGGAATTACAGCCATTTTTTACAGAGGCCCTCCATTTTCACAGGCTCAAAAGTAATTGGACAATTGACTGATAAGCAGTTTCATATAATAATAATAATAATAATAATAATAATAATAATAATAATAATAATTAGTTACATTTATATAGCGCTTTTCTAGACACTCAAAGCGCTTTACATAGTATGGGGGGAAATCTCCTCAACCACCACCAGTGTGTAGCATCCACCTGGATGATGCGACGGCAGCCATAGTGCACCAGAACGCCCACCACACACCAGCTATTGGTGGAGAGGAGAGATATATCCAATTCAGGGATGGAGATTATTAGGTGGCCAGGTGTGGCCTGTTTCCTCGTTATTTTATGACAAATTTAGGAGATAAATGCTCTGGAGTTGATTCCAAGTATTGAATTTGCATTTGGTAGCTGTTCATGGGAACTCACAATATGCTGTCCATAGAGGTGTCAGTGCAAGTGAAGCAGGCCATCATTAAGCTGAAAAAAACAAGACAAAACTGACCTACCAGACAGATAGCAGAAACTTTAGTAGTGGCCAAATCAACAATTTGGTACACTCTTAAAAAGAAGGAATGCACTGGCGAGCTCAGCAACACCAAAAGGCCTGGCAGATAATGGAAGACAACTCAAGTGGATAAATGCAGAATTCTTTCCTTGTTGAAGAAAAACCGCTTCACAACATCTAGCCAAGTCAATAACACTCTGGAGGAGGTAGGCGTATCTTTGTCAATGTCTACAATCAAGAGACACCTTCATGAATGTAAATACAGATGGTTTACCTCAAGATGCAACCCACTGGTAACACTCAAGAACAGAAAGGCCAGATTAGACTTTACCTCTAAAAACCTGACCAGTTTTGATGCAAGATTAACTTGTACCAGAATTATAGGAAGAGAAGAGTATGGAGAAGGAAACATCAAACATGCAGAGGCAATGTTATGGCATGGGCATGTATGGCTGCCAATGGATCTGGGTCACTGGTGTTTACTGATGATGTGACTGTTGATACAATTAGCAGGATGAATTCTGAAGTGTATAGAACTGTACTTTCTGTTCAGATTTAGTTAAATGCTTCAAAACTGATAGGACGGCAGTTCAGATGGATAATGACCCAAAACATACCGCGAAAGCAATCCAATGGCTTCTTAAGACAAAGAAATGACATGTTCTTAAATATCCGATGACCTCAAGCCAATTGAGCATAATTTTCACTTACTGAAGTCAAAGCTGAAGGCAGAAAGACCCACAAACAAGCAGCAACTGAAGGCAGCTGCAGTAAAGGCCTGGCAAAGCATCTCAGGGGAGGAAACAGCATTTGGTTTTCATGGGTTTATGACTTCAGGCTGTCACTGATTGCAAAGGATTTGTATCCAAGTATTAAAAATAATCCATATATTTATAATTATGTTAGTTTGTCCAACCTGTGAAAATGGAGGGACTCTCTAAAAATGGCTATAATTCCTAAACAGTTAACGCAATATTTTTGTTAAACCACTTGAATTAAAGCTGAACGTCTACACTTCAATCACATCTTGATTCAAATCCATTGTGGTGGTGTACAGAGGCAAAAGTACAGAAATTGTGTCCAAATACTTATGGACTTGACTGTATATACCATGAAAAATAAACAACAGCTGTTCTCATGCATCAAGTTTTATCTTTTACCTAAGTGCTGCTGTCACGTTTGGGGGGCCATATCCCATCAGGGAGGGGGACCACTAGTTCACAATTCACACTATTTGTTTGTTTGAACAATAAACGCACAGAGATATTGGCTTAAGTTTTTTTTTTAAGTTGGCTTTTGTTCAGCACTATTTTACCTGAAAACTCCTGCAACCATGCATAAGCAGTAGCTATACTCCGTAACTAATGGCATTAGTTAGGATGATCAAGAGTTCGGATTGTCATGTTATCAGGTAATTATATACATTACATATGAAATATATGACTCTTCATTCTTAGGAACTTTAGCTGCTGTAGGAACTTTTGTAGTTATAAAAAAATAATATATAATATTATAATAATAAAACTTACAAATAACCACAAGTGAACGTTTTGTGTAAGTTCTTATAAGGCTGTCAACAATGCTATAGTTTATGATTATAAAAATAAAACATAAAAAATAAATCCCTGTAATGTTAGGAATTTCTTTCCCTCAAAAATAACAAAACGAGAACCACTGTGTACAGTATATTAACGTCAGTGGAACATTCAGTGCTTGATGGGAGCTTACAGCAGGATTTTTCTGACCGTTTAGGTAAAACAACCTCTTTAACTCAAACTGCCACTCGCAGAAAGGGCTTTGACCCATTCAGCTCCTGTCTATGGAAATTCTATGATTATAGCACCACTCAGCGATTTGCAGTAGCAAATAAAAAAACACGGCGGCAACCACAGCGGCAGTAAAGCCATTCTGGATGAGTAACTACTGTACCTTCACCTGTCCAATTGCACATTTCACCAGGTTTGCTGTGAGTTCGGCCCGTCTCAAAGATTTTAGGACTGCCCTCACATGCTACAAGTGCCGCTCCCAATCATTACTATAAATTATGATGTCATCTAAATAGGCAGCGGCCTATGCCTTGTGGGGCCATAACACCTGATCCATCAGTCTTCAAAGCCCAAATTGGTGTAAACTGAATGGGGCAAAGAAAGCCATTTTTTCCGTGGACTTTCACGACAAGTGAATCTGGCATTAGCCCTTAGTCAAATCCAATGTAAAAAAAAAACAACAAAAAAACAAGTACCTAACCAATCCAGGAGCTCATCAATACTACTGTAGGCATGGGATGGGCATCAAATTTAGAAACTGTGTTCTCCTTGCAGAATCCACACAAAAACAGACTGCCCCATCGGCCTTGGGAACCAGTACTATTGGACTCCTCTATTACTCTAATCTCTGGCATTTTCTCTACAGCAGACTCTAAGTGGTGTTCTATGAGATTTGTGCATCCAGGCAGGGGGAAACACGTCTGAAAATTGACAACCTCTGCCCTCTGGGAAGGTGAAAGATGGTCTCCAACTGGGACTGAAGAGGTATCAGATGTTTTAGACACTCCAGTCACAACTCATATCTCTCTAAAACACTGCCACTGCCAGAGCAACAGGAACCACCTCCCTCCTGTACTGAACGGTCTCAAGGCTTGACAAGATTCATGCCAATTCTTTCAAAGGGGATCTGATAGAGAGGGATAGGGCACAGTGGTGCATTTGGGATGCACACAACCTGCATACATCATCTTTGATGCTCAGCCAATAAAAATTTGTCTAATGAGGTAGTGTTTTATCCACCCAGAGGTGCCCTGCCAGGTGGTTATAATGAGCTGTGTGGAAAAGCCTTTCCCTGCAGCTTTTTGGTACCAATAACCAGGTCATTGTCTCACCTGTTTGAGTGTTCCAGCTCACTCAATATAAACAATCCCTAATAATAGCAAAATGGGGAAAAGTAAGCACTGCCCAAGCCTGATGGTTTTCCACATCAATCAATGCCACCTGCCTTAGTGCATTCTTTAATGTACCTCCGCATGACTGAGGTGGGTCTGCCCCCTCGGATGGGCCCGCCATCTTGCTGCTCTCCCACACCTGGTACTGTTCATGTGACATATCCAGAAGTTCATGCTGTTCCAGCAGCATGGAGCAGAAGTGCCAGTGATGTTCCTCTGGCATTAGCCAAACCTGCTTGATCATGGACCCCCACAAGGCCCCATAATCCAACTGGCTCTCGGGTGGCAAACTGTATGATGCCAGCTGGTCAGGAGGACCTAAATGCGTAACCCCGACTCTCCCCTCTACCATGCACATGATGAGATGGTGCTGAGCAGCGGCGTCGCTAGACCCTTTTTACTGGGGCACGAGCATTGACTCTTGACTTGAGAAAACATAGTGGACCAACACCAGCAGATGACATGGCACCCCAAAATCATCAGTGACTCTGGAAACTTCACACTGGACTTCAAGCAACTTGGATTCTGTGCCTCTCCAATCTTCCTCCAGACTCTGGGAGCTTGATTTCCAAATGAAATGCAAAATTTACTTTCATCTGAAAAGAGGACTTTGGACCACTGAGCAACGGTGTTTTGAGTAAAAAGGTGTTTTGAGTAAAAAGGTGTTTTGAGTTAATTAGCTGATTAGAGCTCTTCTCAGGTTGACATTGCTGTATTATAAATTCTTTACTCTAATATTTCCATGAGCTGTAAGTCACAAACTGCCACAAACGATGTGATTTAGTCATCATCAGTGAAAGCTTTTTGTTGATTTGTTCATATAGGGGGCTAGTTATAACTAGTTAATAAGTTAATATATTAAGATAATATAAGTTAGTTTACTCATGAAAATGCTAGTTGTGTTTTTTTTAATAGATTTTTTAAAAATGTGTTAGCTGTACTGTTTGCAAGGAGTGATCTACTTAGTCCTACTTAGCTTATATTTATTTATCCAGATACACGAACTTATTACATTCTAAAGGTGACAGATGGAGAGAAGAGCATCATCAATCAGGTGAGGGGAAGCAGACAGTAGGACAAACGCTGCATTTGAATGATCTACATTTCACTGCAGAATTTCATTTCACTACCCCTCAAATAAATTACCCAGATATAGTAAAAATGTCAAAGCAGCCTTACATTAATATTTGTTACATAAAAAGAAAATAAATAAATAAATAAATTCTTGGGGGGCTTGTGCCCCAGTAGTGATCAATCTCTAGAAACATCCCTGGTGCTGAGGCATTATTACTGGACTCATCCTGGGATGTCATACTGGCAAGTGAGAGGGAGCTTTGGGTTAAGGAAGAGGAAGAGGCCAGCAGGCTCTGGATGGCCACTCTGTCCGCAGCTTGGTCCTCCACAAATTTTCATGAGGATTTCCTGCTTTTGGTTCTGTAGACTCACAAGTGCCTGATGTTGCTGGTCCTGCATTCGGGCTAGTGACCGTATGATCTCTGCAACAGGGGAGTTGGCTCCGTTTTCATGTGGCTTCCGGTCGGTGCTGATCTCCTACTCGGCACCAGTGTGGTAACTTAGGCTATCTACTGTGTATTTCATTAAAAAGATGTTATCGGAAAACTTGATTATTAATATTTAACAAATTTAATATTAAAAATCAATAAACTCACCATGTAGTTCTCTTTACCCATCTCCAAAAGACCCACCTTACCAACCATCCACCAATCTAATAATTTGATTCAAGATTCAATATTTTTAATGTGTCCATGCTTAAATTTTATTATTATTTTTTTTTATATAGAAGAGACTGGTTACAAATGTGTAAAATAGGAAGATTTCTAAACCATGTTATTGTTGTTATAGCAGTAAGCAATGACTTATAGAATGTCACTTAGGCCAACATCTTAATATGTAACCTTTTTCAGTCTACTCTGTTCATACAATATTAGAATATGTTGATCATGGATTCTGATACAATTTTTTTTTTTTTTTTTTTAAAGTTATGGAAATTCTATCTATCTATCTATCTATCTATCTATCTATCTATCTATCTATCTATCTATCTATCTATCTATCTATCTATCTATCAATCAATCATATGGAACATGTTTACCAAACATGTCATTAAAATGGTTTTCAGTCAGTACTGAAAAAGGCTCCTTTATAATATGATATACTTTTTTTCTTCGCATTTAAATAGTCAACACGTTGGGGATTTGCGAAATACAGTATATAATGTATTTTGTTTTCTTTGCACAAAGCTTAGACGGTGTGGAAACTTTGTCTAACTAAAACTAACCCAATATATCTATATTCACAACCATGTCTACTAAATAAATAGATCTACTAGCCTACCTTATTATGCCTGAACAGTACGCCAAAAGGATTTTTGTTGTTGTTGTTGTTGTTTATGCATAAGCTATCGTGAAGCCATCTACTGATTAGAAGGTGGTATGGCGCAATACTAAATAGTAGCCTATACTTTTCAGAACGGTAGTACGCTTTCAAGACGTAGCAAGTCTTCGTTCTCCTTTCATGCTCCTCCTTCCATAAGATTTCACAAAAATGAATTTGTTACTGGATATGTACAGTAGGAGGGAGCCAAAACGTAGTTGGATTTATTACAATATCGGAGTTACGAAAGCTCTACAGTAGACGCAGACACCATATACATATAACTGACATGCCACTTTCAAACTATATATAAGACGGGTCGATGACGCTCAGTGCATTTCCCTCAAACCTGCGCTCATGTGGATTTAGTCGACTTCTTGGATTTTGCACGTGAGGCATCGGTATTTTTTATATTAACGCTTGTCTGTTGTTTTTGTGTATTCTGGATAACATTTTGTGTCTGCTGTATAACTTCTTTTAGTCCGTTTTTCACTTTCGTTTTTTTCTCTCTCTCTCTCTCGGTTTATCTTTATTTTATTCAATTTTATAATAATAATAATAAACTAAATGAATATATATATATATGTATATATCTTTTGGTAGAACACATATGTGTTTTCATTTTTTCCCCCTCAGAGGATAATTTGCCTTTTTTTTTTTTTTTTTTTTGGATTTCATTTTTAACAGGTATATGGATTTATTTCAACTATCATTGCTGAGGTTTTCCTCCTTTTCCACATCAGGTGTCGTTTCTTGATAAATATACGAGAAATGCACTTAGAGCACAACTTGAACAAGTGGTTAATATTCACCCTGGAATGCTGAATATTTGATGAAATCTAATTAGAAAAAAAAAAAAATCTGTTCTTTTAAGGAGTTATGATTCTCAGGACAGTTCATATCTTGCTACCAGTGCTGTTACTGCACACCACAGCAATACCACAAGGTAAATTCATAACGTAATTATTTTCCATATCATTATGACAAAAAAAGTCTAAAGATTTTTCCATTATTAAAATAAGGTTTACATTTATTTTTGTTGACATGGTCGTCATATGGTTCCTATCTATGTACTGTATGCTTTATATAATGTAATTGATAATATGTATTATATCATTAACTCAATAGATCAGTCAAGTCTTGGATTTTTAGATGTTTAGAATGATTTTGCTGAATGCATGATGTTGAGCTGTTGAGCCAATAACTTGGAGCGTTTGCTTCAATAATCTTAATATCTTGGAGCGTTTGCTTAGTAAATGGTAAGCGGTCTAAATTATATTTGCTCCCAAGAAGGCCAAGTGGACGATGAATCCAGTTTTAACTTGTTTGAGATCAGCAACATCACCAGAAAGACGATTGGCGCTAAAGTCTTCAAGGGACATGAATGGGATTCTCCAGCGTACCGCTTCATCCGCTTTGACCACATTCCTCCAGTCAGCTCTCCTGTCCTCCATCAGCTCCTAAGACAGATCCAGAACAATGACGGCTTTGTGTTTGTGGCGTCCATACGTCAGGATCGAGCTTCTCGTGGCACTCTTGTGGGCTTAGAGGGTTCTGATGGTCGTCGACATTTTGAGATCATTTCTAATGGACGTGCCAACAGTTTGGACCTAGTCTACTGGGTGGAGGGCTCCCAGAACGTAGTGTCCTTTGAGGATGTGGATCTATCAGACTCACAATGGAAGAACATCACATTGCATGTGCATGGAGAGAATGCCAACCTCTATGTGGACTGCAGCCTCATTGATAGCTTTACCCTGGATGAGTCTTTTTATGACCACTTGCAAGCCGAGAGCAGCCGCATGTATGTGGCCAAGGGATCTAACAGGGAGAGCCACTTCAGGGTAAGAGGCATTTCTCCTATGCTCAGATAGTGCCTTTCCTCCAGCACCATTTTCTTTGAAGTCTAATGATGACCCTTTGTCTAATGATGATCCTTTATTCTGTGTCATTTTTGCTGCTACCTAGTTCATTCATTCATTCATTCATTCATTCATTCATGCTTTATCCTGGTCAGAGTAAATGTGAATCCGGAACTTATTCTGGGAACAGTAGGTGGAATTCAAGAACACACCCCACAGATGGGACCCCAGTCTATTGCAGGGCATGCTACCTGGATTTGTTACTGTTTATACCAGACTTGAATTAATCTTCCCACATATAAAATCTACAGAAGCAGTCTCATTCTCATCTGGCCAACCAGTTTACCACATGGATACAGTCCTCATTATTTCTACAGTGGTGCTTGAAAGTTTGTGAACCCTTTAGAATTTTCTATATATATATCTGCATACATATGACCTAAAACATCACCAGATGTTCACACAAGTCCTAAACATAGACAAAGAGAACCCAGTTAAACAAATGAGACAAAAATATTATACTTGGGCATTTATTTATTGAGGAAAATGATCGAATATTTCATATCTGTGAGTGGCAAAAAGTATGTGAACCTCTAGGATTAGCAGTTAATTTGAAGCTGACATTAGAGTCAGGTGATTTCAATCAGTGGGATGACAATAAGGTGTGAGTGAGCACTCTGTTTTAAAGATCAGGGATCTATCAAAGTCTGATCTTCACAACACATGTTTGTGGAAGTGTATCATGGCACGATCAAAGGAGATTTCTGAGGACCTCAGAAAGAGTTGTTGATGCTCATCAGGCTGGAAAAGGTAAAAAAAAAAAAAA
This sequence comes from Cranoglanis bouderius, assembly GCA_023630585.1. NCBI lineage: Eukaryota > Metazoa > Chordata > Actinopteri > Siluriformes > Cranoglanididae > Cranoglanis > Cranoglanis bouderius. The sequence continues at coordinate 33,613,352 of CM042535.1, read as the reverse complement.
CATCTCTAAAGAGTTTAGATTCAACCAATCCACAGTCAGACAGACTGTGTACAAATGGAGGACATTCAAAACCATTGTTACCCTCCCCAGGAGTGGTCGACCAACAAAGATCACTCCAAGAGTAAGATATGTAATGGACCACTGGGACACAAAGGAACCCAGGGTAACGTCTAAGCAACTAAAGGCCTCTCTCACATTGGCTAATGTTAATTCAATTCAATTCGATTACATTTTATTTGTATAGCGCTTTTAACAATAGACATTGTCACAAAGCAGCTTTACAGAGATACATACATTTTGGATCTAAATTTTAAATCGATAAATTTATCCCCAATGAGCAAACCAGTGGCGATGGTGGCAATGAAAAACTCCCTGAGACGACATGAGGAAGAAACCTTGAGAGGAACCAGACTCAAAAGGGAACCTATCCTCATCAAGGTGACACCGGATAGTGTAATTATAAATAAATCCCTTCTATAACTGTATGATACATGATATAAAGTGCAACTGTGTAGTCAGGAGATTCAACACAGTCTCAACATGAAGTCTATTTTGCTGAAATCATGAACTGTCCACCGATGGAGACCCGAGCGCAAAGTCTGTTTGTGAATTGTTTGTGGAGGCTGTCCATATTGGCCCATCCTCAGCAACAGCGAGCGACCCCCAGTGATGAGAACCTCAGAAGCAGGGCACCAGGATGGACCAGGCCGGCTCAGAGAGCAGAACGTGTCAGGCCCATTGCCACCCCAGGAGCAACACGCGTAGAACTTGTGATGTGACGATTTATGTTAATGTTCGTAAGTCCACCATCAGGAGAACACTGAACAACAGTGCTGTGCATGGTGGAGTTGCAAGGAGAAAACCACTGCCCTCCAAAAAGAACATTGCTGCCCGTCTGCAGTTTAAAGATCATGTGAACAAGCCAGAAGACTATTGGAAAAATGTGAAAACTTTTGTGCATGGATGAGACCAAAACAGAACATTTTGGTTTAAATGAGAAGTGTGATGTTTGGAGAAAGGAAAATACTGCATTCCAGCATAAGAACCTTATCCCATCTGTGAAACACGGTGGTGGTAGTATCATTGTTTGGGCCTGTTTTGATGCATCTGGACCTGGACAGCTTGCCATCATTAATGGAACAATGAATTCTGAATTATACCAGCAAATTCTAAAGGAAAATGTTAGGACATCTGTCCATAAACTGAATCTCAAGAGAACGTGAGTCATGCAGCACGACAATGACCATCAAGTCATTCTACCAAAGAATGGTTAAAGAAGAATAAAGTTAATGTTTTGGAATGGCCAATCAAAGTCCTGACCTTAATCTAATAGAAATGTTGTGGAAGGACCTGAAGCAAGCAGTTCATGTGAGGAAACCCACCAACATCCCAGAGTTGAAGCTGTTCTGTACTGAGGAATGGGCTAAAATTCATCCAAGCCGATGTGCAGGACTGATCAACAGTTACCGGAAATGTTTAGTTGCAGTTATTGCTGCACAGGGGGGTCACACCAGATACTGAAAGCAAATGTTCACATACTTTTGCCACTCACAGATATGCAATATTGGATCATTTTCCTCAATAAATAAATGAATAAGTATAATATTTTTGTCTCATTTGTTTATTTGGGTTCTCTTTATCTACTTTTAGGACTTGTGTGAAAATCTGATAATGTTTTAGATCATATTTATGGAGATATATAGAAAATTCTAAAGGGTTCACAAACTTTCAAGCATCACTATATGTTGTTACAGTGGGTACAGAAGGATATTCAAACCCTTTAGTTTTTTCACACTATTGTGTTATAGATTTTATTTAAAATTGATTCATTTACTTTTTTGTCCATTAATCTATACACAATAACTAATAATAACAGGTAAGGTAAAAAAAGTTTTTTTTTTTTTTGCAAATGTATTAAAAATAAAGAAACCCCTGAAACCTCTCATTTATATAAGTATTTAGTCCCTTGTTTATATAAGTATTCAGTACTTTGTAGAAGCACCTTTTACAGCAGCATCTTTGAACCTTCTTCAGTCTGTACAAGCTTTGTACACCTGGATTTGGGCAATTTCTCCCATTCTTCCTGGAAGATCGACTCAAGCTCAGTCTGACTTGATGGAGAGCGTGTGTGATCTGCTAACTTCAGATCTCTTCACAAATATTCTATGGGGTTCGAGTCTGGGCTTTGGATAGAATCTTTTTCCTCATCATCTCAGAGTCCTTCAAGTGCCTGCCTTTTACTCAGAAATGGCCTCCATCTACTCACTCTACCATAAAGGCATGATTGATGGAGTATTTCTGAGATGGTTGTTCTTCCAGCATGTTCTCCCATCTCTGCAGGGGACTTCTGAAGTTCTGTTAGAGTGGCAATTAAGATCTTGGTCACCTCTCTAACCCTTGCCTTGTAGTCTGGTTACTGAGTTTGGCTGGATGGCAAGAAGTAGGAAGAGTCCTGGTGGTTCTAAACTGCTTTGAATTTACAATGATGGAGCCCACTGTGCTCCTGGGAACACTCAAAATTTTAGAAATGGTTTTATAACCTTGCCCAGGTCTATCTCTCACCACAATTTGATTGTGGAGGTCTACAGAGAGTTCCTTGGACTTCATCGCTTGGATTCTTGTGTGACATGCACTGTGAATTGTGGGACCTTATACACACATTTGTACCTTGAATTTACCACAAGTGACTGTGTACCACAAGTGAATTTGACTGTGATGAAGTTCTATAGACAAACAATAATCAAAGCACATGAAAATGCCCATGAGCTTAATTTGGAGTACTTTATTCAAGTGTCAGAATACTTAGTTGAATTAGATGTTTTAGTTTCTGGTTGTTAATACAATTGCAAGAATTTCTAAAAATGTGTATTGTGGATTATTGTGTGTAGTTTAATGGCCAAAAAAGTACATTTAATCTATTTAAATCTATAGCACAACAAAGTATGCAAATACTGAAAGGGTCTGAGTACTTTTCGAACCCACTATAACTAAAGATTACATATTCACTTATCAGTGTTGCTCAGTTGCTCACAGCATTACATCATGATCTTACAATTGCTAGTGGTTTAAACTCCATTCATACTCATCTGTTTCAGGCAATTCTGCTACAGGATGTACTTTGAACTTTCTTTTCAGAATGGCTGATAGATTGTATTTGAAGAGAATGTATTATATTTTTCTCTACTTAAAAGGCTAATAGTAATTTATCAAAAAATGATCTAGAATATTGATGTAATAGATTACCCCAGTACTAACACCTCTAACATCTTGCAGGGTTTGTTGCAGAATGTTTGTTTCATCTTTGATACACCAGTTGAAGATATTCTGAGAAAAAAGGGCTGTGAGATTTCCAAGCCTGGTAAGAATGGAATAACAATGCCTAAAAGATTTTTAAAAAATATAAAAATAAAAATAAAAAAAGTGTTAATGAGATTAACCTATGGAAATGTTTATTAGAATAAATTAGTATGAGCTTATTTGCATAATATTGATTCCCTTCAAGATTTTGGGGCCTTTAAACAGCCTATAACTCTTTGATCAAGGGAAATGATCAAGTGCATAATTCCTTTACTTTTATCATACATGATTCTTTGGTTATTTTTCTTGCTGAAGATGTATAGTTGTGTTAGTGATCAACTAATGCTAAAATTGCAATCTCTGCAGACATTAATTATGTTTGTTTTAATTTTTTGCTGGACTGTTTCCATTGTAAATCTTATGGGCATTTGCAAAAGTGGGTCACAAAGCCTGTGGCTCAGCCTGTATTATGTCAAGTTTATTGGAATTGACTGTGGTTGTGAACTACACTGAGGTCAACCAGGGTGCACATACCATAAAGAAGTTTTAAGAAGAGTTTTATTCCAATGAGTTAAGATTCCTTTTACTTACCCTTTATACGTGCTCACAGATAACCCACAGGCAGTGAGATCATGCATTGGCAGACTCCATGCTAAAACTTTACACTGGGCATTATGCCTTGTGGTCCTTTGCTCACATTTGGAGCAGGCCAGGAAAGTCCATACACCCAGCTAAATCAATACCATTTGGATTTGCCTTTCCTTTTGTCCTAAAACCAAACATCATCTGACATGGATTTAATTTCCTTTTAAAGAAATTTAGAAGGTCTTACCATGACTACATGAAGAACTTTCTATATGGGGATGCTTATAGTACAGTTATATATGGTTAATGTAGCATTGAATGTCTCTTTGTATTGAGCATTTAAAGCAGGGGTCGGGAACCTATGGCTTGAGAGCCATATATGGCTCTTTCAGTAATTGCCTACGGCTCAATGGCAGGAAAAAAAAATAGGAACCACAAAAGCTAGTGTGTCAATTCAATTAAAACTCTACATATTACCTATTTTAAAATATTACATAATTCATAATCGATGCTCATTTGTCATGTATACACCAGCCTGTGGCACAACAAGCTCAAATTTCACTGGACAATGT
>CM042535.1:33421398-33606398 GCA_023630585.1 Cranoglanis bouderius | reverse complement strand
TCTGTATGAGTTAATGGAGCACTCATAAGTTTATTGGGTGTAGAGAACAAAACCACTCATTAAACCTCACCTAGAAATGATTCCTGGCATGTGTAAGCATATATATGTTAATCTTCTTTTATTCAAAGTTATCACTGAACAGTACTTGAGGTTAACTAAACTTAAATAACAGAATTCCAGCAACAGTTGGGTTTTTATGATTTATTTCATCAGGACAGAGTAAGTGTTCCCCTGTTGGTGAGTGGGAGCTGAGACATGTCTGGCTGTGTTTAAACATCACTCTCTTTTTTTCCCTTTGGGAGCATCCCAGCAGTGAAAGAGTTTTGGCATGATCTCTGGGAAATTCAGCTGCTGCTGAACACACTTGGTCCCTGAGGCTCTTGCAGACCAAGTGGTGTGCCACTTTGTGGATTCACACCACTCTCTGTCTTTCTCTCTCTATGTCATTCTCTTTCTAACACATACACATACACTCTAAAACACATGCTGTTAATTTCGTAAGTCTTTTTTGCACACAATTACACACATATGCCTGTTTTGGCATACACTCACTCATAAACCTGCATCTGTCACTGAGTAAATAGCAGATTACGAGTGGATATTACAACCAGCATCTCTCTGATTATCCATGTTTCTCAGTCTTTTATTCCTCTATCCATCACATATATACTCAAATGTGTCACAGAACTATATAAAATGACCATTAGATTCCTCTGTTATCAGTTACCAAGGAAACAATTTAGCTCCACTATTTGTGTGGACCTAATATACTACAGAACTGTTTAGTCAGATATTTCTCACTTTGAAAAATGTTCCTGATTTTGTGTTTATTAGCTATAAATCCAGTCACATATCCACATTTCACTGTTTTTTGATCAGAAACATTATGGTTTCTATGCCATTGCACATGTCTGTCTCTCAGAGTGAGGAAAACACAGTCATGAAGAAAGCTCTGGGCAACATTAAGAACATCAAACACAACCATATGTGCTGGCAAGATGGCCGCTTGTTTGAGGATAAAGAAGACTGGGTGGTGAATAGCTGCACCAAATGCACTTGTCAGGTAGAAGACATAGAGGAGATTTGGATTATATAGGCTTTAAATGTCATTGTTCCCCTTTCTGAGCCTTTCTTTTTGTTGGTAGGAGTCGAAGATTGTGTGCCACCAGATTACTTGTCCCCCTGTGGCCTGTGCCATTCCAGTTTTCCTGGATGGAGAGTGCTGTCCAATGTGTCTACGTGAGTAGAATTATTTTTGATAAGGTACACACAACAGAATCTGTTTCCTTTCACACTATGAGGTAGGCCTTCAGCATACCAACAGTACCATTTGTTCAGACTCAGTGTGAAACTGACGATATTAAGTTAGCTACCAGGATGTCATGGTGGCACAGCAGGTAGCATTGCCACCTCACTACTCCAGGGTCATGGATTCGATCATGAGGTTGGGTTACCTTCTGTGTGGAGCTTCACGTGTTCTCCCCATGTTCCTATGGGTTCTCCAGTTTCCTCCCACAGTCCAAAACATGCAGTTAGGTGAATTGCCTAAGATAAATTGTCCCTAGGTGTGAATGAGTGTGTGAGTGTGTGTGTGAATGGTGCCCTGTGAGGGACTGGTGTCCCATTCAATGTGAACTGACGTATCTTGTGCCCAGTGTTAACGGGATAGGCTCTCACATACCCACAGTGAAAAGGACTGCAGAGGGTGAGGTGAGGTCAACGTTATCCAGCCTCTGCCTGGGTTTGGTTGCACTAATAGTTATACTGTTAGCAGGAGCTGAAAAATCTTGATAGACTTGTATTGTTTCTTGTATGTGACTGTTTGCAGCTAAGGACAGTGAGGATGGCTGGTCACTCTGGTCTGAGTGGACAGAATGCACAGTCACATGTGGGATGGGCACCCAGCAGAGAGGCAGGTCATGTGATGCGACCAGCAACCCCTGTAGTGGTCCTTCTATACAGACGCGTACATGTAGCTTGGCTAAATGTGACAGTAGAGGTGAGAAAGTACATTACTTCTTATGGCTTTACTGACGATTTCAGATATATGCAGACTGGTATTGATGCATCCAAATTACTTTGCATATTCCATTTCCACATTCCAGTCATGCAACCAGACAGCTGATTGAACAATAACAATCAGTCTAGTTAAAAACACTGTAAGGTAGGTGGAATATAAAACATCAGCGTAACTCACTGATCTTGCAGTGTTAACAGTGGTGCTAATGGGTCATATCTTTTTTTTGTTTTTAAATCTTTGATTTAATACTGACTCTGGCATGCAGAGTTGATAGATATTTTTTCCTTACATGCATTGTATTTAGTAATGTTTTAAATCTGCTAAATTGACTAAATAATTTGGTATGTAACACATAATATTGGCATGTTGGAAATGTATAAATACGCAGACAAGTGTGCAAAAGTGTGTAAAGAAATGCGGTAAAGCAAATATTTTCCAAAAATTATTCAATTAAATGTTTTCTACATTTAAAAAAAGTTTACCTAAAAAGCAGTTAACACCACTAAACTAAACAAAGTCAATATTTTGCCATGACAACTCTTTGTCTTTAAAAAGGCATCAGTAATCTCAGGTACATTTTGTGCAGTTTTATAAGGAATTTGGCTGGAATTCTAAGCATCTTGGAGAATCAGCCACAGTTCTTCTGGAGACATTGATTGTCACATCTGTTTCTGCATTTAATACCTCTACGTGCAATAATAAGTGTGTGTACTGGATTGTGTAATGTATTGAAAATAATAAATGCTACTGTGGTGTTCAGTTCGTCAGGATGGAGGATGGAGCCTGTGGTCTCCTTGGTCCTCCTGTTCAGCAACATGTGGTGAAGGCCAGATTACCAGAATCCGCCATTGCAACTCGCCAGTGCCACAGTTGGGGGGGAAGGACTGTGAAGGAAGTGGCAGAGAAACACAACGTTGTGATACCAAGCCCTGCCCTAGTGAGTGACAGCATGTACACTTCTTATGTTTCTTATGTTTCTTATGTGTATATATATACATACATACATACATATACATACATATACACACATATACACACACACACACATATATATATATATATATATATATATATATATATATATGTATGTGTGTGTATATATATATATATATATATATATATATGTATGTGTGTGTATATATATAAGACCTCTGAATGTCTGCTATGGCATCTGGCATGATCCTTTAAGTCCTGTAAGTTGTGAGGAGGGGCCTCCATGGATCGGACTTGTTTGTCCAGCACATCCCACAGATGCTTGATCAGATTGAGATCTGGGGAATTTGGAGGTCAAGTCAACACATTGAACCCTTTGTTCAAACCATTCCTGAATAATTTTTGCAGTGTGGCAGGGTGCATTATCCTGCTGAAAGAGGCCACTGCCATTAGGGAATACTGTTGCCATGAAGGGGTGTTCTTGGTCTGCAGCAATGTTTAGGTAGGTAGTACCTGTCAAAGTAACATCCACATGAATGCCAGAGCCCAAGGTTTCCTAGCAGAACATTGCCCAGCGCATCACACTGCCTCCCCTGGCTTGTCTTCTTCCCGTAGTGCATCCTAGTGCCATCTCTTTCCCAGGTAAGCGACACACATGCACCTGGCACTCTGATCGGTCTTCACTGACTTTTTCAGCAATTTGTGCTACAGTAGCTCTTCTGAGGGATCGGACCAGATGGTACTAACTACTGCAACACCACTGTACTAACCACTGGAACACCCCACAAGACTTGCCGTTTTGGAGATGCTGTGACCCATAATCTAGCCATTAGAATTTGGCCCTTCTCAAAGAGTCACTCAGATCTTTACATTTGCCCATTTTCCCTGCTTCACTTGCAGCCTAATATACAGTTGCAATCAAAATTATTCAACCCCCATTGCAAATCAGGTTTATTGTCAAAATTTGCAGTAATTTGCTCAGGGAATGTGCTGATCAGCTTCAAGATGACCACCATTATCCCTGTGCCGAAGAAATCATGCTTTGAGCGGCTAGTCCTGAAACACAAAGAGCAGTCTTCCCACCACACTGGACCCATTTCAGTATGCATATCGTCCCAACCACTCAACAGAGGACGATATCTGCTACCATCCTTTCTCTGACCCATCTAGACAAAAAGGACATCTGTTCAGCATTCAACACAATCATCTCACAACAACTGAACAAAGCTGAGTTTAAACACCTCCCTCTGCAACTGTATCCTGGAATTTCTGACTGGGAGTCCCCAGTCAGTCAAGATCAGCAGCTCCACCTCCAGCACCACCACACTGAACTCCGGCACCCACCAGGGCTGTGTACTCAGTCCACTGCTGTTTACCCTGCTAACTCATGACTGTGCTGCAAAGTTCAGTTCTAATCACATCAGGTTTGCTGATGACACTACAGTTGTGGGCCTAATCAGTGACAATGATGAGTCAGCATGCAGGGAGGAGGTGAACCAGCTCGCAGAATGATGTAGAGACATCAACATTAAGAGACAGATTGTTAAGACCAAAGAGATGATTGTCGACTTCAGGAGAACCCAAGTGGACCACTCACCGCTGCACATCAATGGAACAACTGTGGAGAGAGTCAAAAGCTCCAAGTTTCTTGTTGTGCACATTACTGAAGACCTCTCCTGGACTCTCAACACCACCTGCCTAGTCAAGAAGGCCCAGCAGCACCTCCACTTCCTGTGGAGGCTGAAGAGAGCCAAACTCCCCCCTCCCATCCTCACCTCCTTCTACAGAGGGATGATAGAGCATTCTGACCAGCTGTCTCAACATGTGATACAGGAACTGCACAGCCTCCGATCGCAAGACCCTACAGCGAATTGTGAGGACAGCTGAAAAGATCATTGAGGTCTCTCTACCTACCATCGACACCTTTTTAAACAACTGCTGCATCTGCAAAGCCACCAGTATAGTGGATGACCCTTCTTACCTCCCTCATGGTGTTTTCACCCTCCTGCCATCTGGCAGAAAGTACTTGAGAATCTGTGCCACCACCAGCAGACTCCACAACTCCTGAGGCAGTCAGATTACTCAACACCCTGCTGCCTCCCAACACTCGCCTGGGCTAGTCAAACACCTAACCCAGTACCACTGTGCACGCACTAACCCAGTAAGACTCAGTACCACTGCACACTGCACTTTACAAAGCTGCATCAGTCACTTTATATTATGGAACTCGTTTTTGCTGCCAATATTGCTGATATAATTGTGCTGCTACATTACACAATAGCTTACAGTTTACAGTCCATGTTCTGTGTATTTACTGTCTTGTGTATTTGTTTTGTTCTGTCTATTTATTGTTTTGCACTCATCTCACACTGTTGTGTAGTGCACTTTATGTAGTCTTGCATACTGTTCTGTGTTGCACCAGGGTCCTGAAGAAACGTCATTTTGTTCCAGTGTATACATGCTATATAGAGGAATGACAATAAAAAAACACTTGACTGGACTTGACTTGAATATACACATAAGGGTGTAATGGTCAGGTGCCAACATAATTTGGCAATTACTACTACTAGACATTGAAACGAACTGGAACACTGGAAACCATTCACAGACATACATACACACAAACTACTACATTATTAAAGAACTTTTTTGATCTCACATGCTTGCAGTTGATGGAAGATGGGGCCCATGGTCCCCGTGGGCTATATGCTCAGTGACATGTGGTGGAGGCGTGCAGAGTCGAATACGTGTGTGTAATAGCCCTCTGCCACAGTATGGAGGAAAATGGTGCTCAGGAGAAGCTGAACAGATGGGGACCTGCAACAAGCAGGACTGCCCTGTTGGTATGTTAATGGTGGTTACTTCTGTTTGCTATCTAGTTTATCTTGACCCTGCTCCTGTTGTTCTCTGTAGTCATTTTGTACAATCAAGTTACCTGTACTGTGTTATGAATTTATTGTATGTTTCACATGTTCCTGTCATACACTGTTCACACTATTTACTCATTAGGTAGTAATCTGAAAAAAAAGGTGTTGTATGTTAAACCATATTCCTGGAAGCATGTATTCCTGATTTCGTCTGAGTTAGCTTTTATGTCTACTCTTCTAATGCACTTTTTAAAATGGTTTTAGGTCATTCTTTTTTTCTTTTTGTTTCTTTCTTTATCAGATGGCTGTCTATCCAATCCCTGCTTTGGAGGGGTGGAATGCACCAGCACACCTGATGGCTCATGGGAATGTGGTCCCTGCCCTGTTGGTTTCTGGGGCAATGGAACATTTTGTGAGGATGTCAACGAGGTAAGGCGAGAGACAAAGGAAACTGGAAAGAATGAGTTCATGCAATCAGCATGGTGTGAAAGGCCCTGCAATTTTCCAGCATGCTCCGATCAGTACACTTTCATAAACAGTCTGTTCTTTACTGGAGAAAAGTGACAAGTGCAATAAAATGCCTAAGAATAATGTCACTGATATTATTCTAATATCGAATATATTCCTGATTTCACTGCCATTTCCATGTGTTTTTGTGTGTTTGTGTGTTTCATCTGTAGTGTGATCTGGTGCCTGATTTGTGCTTTAAAGTCACTGGGAAACAGCGCTGCATGAACACTGACCCAGGATTCCACTGCCTTCCTTGTCCTCCCCGTTACAAAGGCAACCAGCCCTTTGGCATGGGAGTGGAAGTAGCCAGGAACAATAAGCAGGTTCGAAACCCTTTGGCACCATTGGATAGTGGTAGTAAATGGACTTTCACTGCAGGTGACTGTACTATTAGAATCTTGAATTTCCACACACGAGTGGGTATGCTGTTAAAGGCCCTCATCTTATGAATATTATGTCATATTTTCACTTCCTCCTAATTACCATCCCTTGCTTAATAGTCCATTATTTTTTATATGGTTATAAATAAAATTCCACATTTTTATACATTCATAAAATAGCACTCCTGAAAAGGAAATTATGAAAGGGTCACAAATTATATAAAATACACAGTTTACAACATGGTATAAACTTGCACATAAAGACAATAACTTGAAAGATTAAAAAATATTTCTTAATATTTTCAGACTTTATTCTCAAAATATTACTACTTTATTCTCCTAATATTATTATTAATTTTTTATGTGGCATTAAAACGCCGTCGTATGTGACCCATTCAACTCAAAACAAATAAGATAGTGGATGATGTTGTACTGCAGTTGTTGTGCCTGCTATCCAGTCTGATGGCATTGTTAAAGATTAATGTCACTTTATACAACCTTCAGATTGCATTTTTAAATGCCTGACAGAAATGACGCAGACCAAAGCTTCTTATGTTTTATGAGCAGTATAGGGATGTAAACGTTTTCAGACGTTTCAGTGTGGACGAGCAATTTTTGGAAAATGTTTGAAAACGCAGTGCAGATGGAGAGCGTTTTAAAATGAAAATGCAGTTTTCAGATCTATCCAGATTAATGTAGATGTAGCCTAAAAGTCAGGGGGATATCAAAGAAACAAAGCAAGGTCATACACTTAGATCAAGGTAGAATTCAATGGCTCAGAACTTACATGACTGAAAACAAACAGCAAGCCTTTGTGATCCGTGTTTGAGTCTACAGTATGTGCTTTCTATCCACCTTATTTTGGAATGGAGAAGTAAATTTTAAAAAAAACCCTCTTTTTTGAGACATCTGTTTCATTTACGGTATTTGGGAGACATCCTTATCCAGAGCGACTTACATTTATTTCATTTATACATCTGAGTAATTGAGGGTTAAGGGCCTTGCTCAAGGGCCCAATAGTGGCAGCTTGGCGGTGCTGGGATTTGAACTCACAACCTTCCGATCAGTAGCCCAACACCTTAAACACTGAGCTACCACTGCCACTGCACAATTCGTCTTGTTTTCAACCTTCCTAAGTTGTCCCACACCACTCCATTGCTGTGCTCCCTCCACTGGCTTCCGATAGCCATCAGATTTAAAACACTGATGCTTGCCTACAAAGCCAAAAACGGACCAGCACACACTTACCTCAAAACACTCATCACACCCTGCACTGCACCACGCTCCCTCCGATCTTCTAGCACTGCTCGACTGGTCCCACCATCCCTCAGGGTACAAGGAAGGCATGCATCAAGACTCTTCTCTGTTCTGGCACCTATGTGGTGGAACAGCTGAGTCACTGGTGGTCTTCAAATGACATCTAAAGACCTCACTAATGCTCTTGTGGCTGAATGGGAAGTCCCCACAGCCACTCTACAAAATCTAGTGGAAAGTCTTCCCAGAAGAGTGGAGGTTATTATAACAGCGAAGGGGGCCTAAATCTGAAATTAGATGTTTAAAAAGCATATACGAGTATGGTGGTCAGTTGTCCACAAACTTTTTGGCCATATAGTGTATGTGAGACCAAGGCTGCTATGGGATGGGTAGAGGTTCCAGGAGTCCAGCAGGTTGCTATCTTGGGGTACAGGACAGTAAATAGTGTGTGCAAGACTTGGCAAACCTTGTGACATCCTTGACAACCTTGAGAAATCATGGCCCACCAGAATTTGTTTTACATGAACTTGATTGATTTATGAATGCTTGGGTGTCAAGAACTGAGCAAGGTATTGCCTCGCTCTGTGGAGACTGGATCTTCTTGTTGTGCATGTTGGATGTCCTCCATGTTGTCCCAGGTAATGGGACTGACTATGCTTGATGATGGAAGCTTTAATATTCTTACATCCTGGTCTCTCTTCTTTTCCTTTCGGCTGTTCCCTTCAGGGGTCGCCACAGCGAATCATCTGCCTCCATCTAGCCCTATCCCCTGCATCCTCTTCTCTCAGACCAACTACCTTCATGTCCTCCTTCACTACATCCATACACCTTCTCTTTGGTCTTCCTCTCGGCCTCCTGCCTGGCAGCTCTAACCTCAGCATCCTTTTACCGATATATTCACTCTCCCTCCTCTGAACATGTCCAAACCATCTCAACCTGGCCTCTCTAACTTTGTCTCCAAAACATCTCACATGTGCTGTCCCCCTGATGTACTCATTCCTGATCCTATCCATCCTCATCACTCCCAAAGAGAACCTCAACATCTTTAGCTCTGCTACCTCTAACTCATCCTGGTCTGTAAGTAAGAATAAACTTAAAGTAAGTTTAAAAGTAAAAGTAAGTTTAAAAAAAAAAAAAAAAAAAAAAAAAAAAAAAAAAAAAAAAAGCTTGTCGACCTGGCTTGTCGAGGATTCAGTGTTTTGGCAGATATTCAGACGTATTCCAGATTTTGAAGGCTTTGATTACCAGGAGTTCTGCTTTGATTGCTAGGAGTTTCATAATTTCTTTCTGCAGGACTTAATTTCTGTGAAAAGTCAAATGGATTATTTTTGGGCAGAATGCCTTGATGTTGTGAGAGGATGGCACCAATATCACTTTTGGAGTCATCTACTTTGACAATAAATGTGGGCAAAGGATCTAGGTGATGGAGAATTTGGGCTGGTAAATCATTCCTTCAGAAATGAGAATGACAAATGTACACTACCACAAACAGGGTTAGGAATGTACTCCTGGAAGACACCTCATTAATGAACACCTGGAAGACTGAAGGAGCCTTTATGAGTCCATATGGCATGGCCATATGGTGGTCTTCTATTCATCACCTTCTTTAATGTGATGTAATCACAAGACCACTGAGGTGGTGAGTCAGTGGCCTCTGCCAGATTCTAATAGGGTTTGAGGAACTCCACCATATTTTGAACTTCAGGACATTCAATCTGGCAAGGGAGCGATAGACAGGAATTAAAACATTGTGGACCCCATGATGTTAGCTCACCATGTTTCCAGGAGATGATTTGGGTTGTGCATTGTGAGCCAAGGTGAGCATAAGATCAGCAGGTTCTGGGAAGACTTGTTGATCATGAATGAGATGGTTTCATTGTGGAGAGTGCATCAGTAGAGGAATGGTACTTTAGGTATTATTTAGGTATAATCAAAGATTTTCATTGGAGGAACCCAACACAAGCTTATGGGTTGGTGGGAATTTACAGTAGATCAAGATTCAAGAGTGGTGCATTGCAGTATATTGAAAATATTTAGTCACCTATGAGCCAGACTAATTACAACCAGTATAATAATAAAAGACCCAAAAAAAAGGCTATACCAAAGGTGAAAGGCCTTGTGTCATGTGATTAACAGGCAGACAGATGCAAATGTAGGTAGAGGAGTTTATTGAGAGCAAGGCAGACAAATCCGAAATGTAAGGCAAAAATGAGATCCAAAAAACAGGCAATGGTCAGGCGATCGACAAACAAAATATCCAAGGCAAGAAATATCAAAAAACACTCAGCAAAACAGGGTCAATAACAATTTACCTTGGCGTCGAGCTCCACAAGGAGTCGGCGCTGTTCTCCCGTAAGGTGGCCGTGAGCCGTGATGGCCGGCCGGCAGCTTGACTCTCCTGCTGCATCCATAGGAGCGGCAAAGTATTTGTGTCAAGTGATGAACGGGCAGGTAGGGGAGTTTATTGAGAACAAGATAATAGCAAAAACACTAGGCAAAACAGGGTCAATAATGAAAACCAGGCTTGGCATGATTGCAAACACAAGAAATGGCACATATACTTCACAAAATGTGAGTGCCGTGTAAGTCCTTTTATACTGTGGCTGTGATTGTGCTGTGAATTGGATGCAGGTGTGCGTGATTAAACTGAAGGTGACCTTGAACGTGTCAGTGTGTGAGTGTTCTGGGAGTTGCAGTCCGTGGTGGCCATGTTTGTAGGCCGCAGTGCAGGCTGGGAAGTGGTGTTCATCTTGTGAGTAGACCTAACAAATGACATCTTTTTAATCCCACAGATTTGTGAACCTGACAACCCTTGCAAGGACAAGACCCATAGTTGTCATAGGTTTGCTGAGTGCATCTACCTTAGCCACTTCAGTGACCCTATGTATAAGTGTCAATGTAAGATTGGCTATGCAGGAGATGGCTTTATCTGTGGAGAAGATTCTGATCTGGATGGTTGGCCCAACCAGAACTTGGTGTGTAGAGCTAATGCCACCTACCACTGCAAGAAGGTGTGTGGACAATACATGATACAATATGCTGATTTTGAGGAGATATGATCCACTGATGGTTTTGATTACTTGTTCCCTTTTATCCTCTAGGATAATTGTCCCAGCCTTCCAAATTCTGGCCAGGAGGACTTTGACAAGGATGGCCAAGGAGATGCATGTGACAAGGATGATGACAATGATGGAATTATGGATGAGAGAGTGAGAGATCTTGTCAACTACTCTTTTAAATATATAAATGTGTATTAATTCAATTGTAATGTTAGTGCAGCGCTAATACATAATTCCAATACGTGCATGCTTGGAAAGGGTAAAGCCTAGGAATATGTTTTGCTTTATAACCTTCAGAACTGTTTGCAATATTTATTACATACAGAATTACTTACCTACATCAAGTATTGAAGGCTGTCAGCAAGTCACTTAGTTTTCACTCTTGATACTGTAATATGATCGTTCCTTCAGCTCAGTAAATCTGTCTTTCCTTTTTGTTCATAAACTGAAATTTCACAGGACAACTGCCCTCTGCTGTTTAATCCCAGGCAGTTTGATTATGATAAGGATGATGTGGGTGATCGGTGTGATAACTGCCCATATGAACACAATCCAGCTCAAATAGATACAGATCACAATGGAGAAGGAGATGCCTGTGCTGTGGACATTGATGGGGATGGTATGGCCTAACCCTGTAATTTACAATAAATTCCAATAAAATTGTGAAATCGACATTTGTACATTTTTTTGCAATTTTAAATATTCATTTTACAACACTGGGTCTTTAGGTCTGTGACATGCACACTGACAGTCAATTTATTGCCATTGCGACCAAAGACAGCAAAGTTCTAGAGTATTTTTTATTAATCTTACCAGCCTACATGCCTGGCCCCTTATACAGTTCATTGCATGTTACCATGCATGGTAATGGGCAGGGGGAAAAAAATGTATATTACTGATTGATTATGTAAGAAGGACATTCTTCAGCGTATAATCTGACATGGAGAACAGATTATCGCACAGTTTGTTATTGAATTATTGAAGTATAATCTCATAAATTGATACAAGTAATAAATCTTAAAAGGCAGCTGTAAACACAGTCTAAAACTGGCTTTAGAAAAACTGCCAAGATTACAGACAGCTTTGGTTATGATATCCCTAAATCTTGTACTTCATCTATGAGTATGACAAAGTAAATCTTCATTGCATGTGGACTGTTTGTGTTCCAGGCATCCTAAATGAAAATGACAACTGCCCGTATGCATACAACAGTGATCAGAAGGACACTGACATGGATGGAGTGGGAGACCAATGTGACAACTGTCCTCTGCTTCATAACCCTGATCAGGTACTAATGGTACATTTACATCATTTAGCAGCACCACACCCTTATACAGAGTGACTTACAAACGTGCATTTCATTAGGCATGCTAGTTCACTACATTTACGGCATTTGGCAGATGCCCTTATCCAGAACGACTTACATTTATTTCATTTATACATCTAAACAGTTGAGGGTTAAGGGCCTTGCTCAAGGGCCTAACAGTGGCAGCTTGGCGGTGCTGGGATTTGAACTCACAACCTTCCAATCAGTAGCACAACATCTTAACCACTGAGCTACCACCACTCTAGGTCAAGGAGCTGAGATTGAGTCAAGAATGTGGGATCGAGTCTAGCAGAGATCAAGTCAAGACAGAGTCTTAAGAGGGTTGAGACCAAGTAAAGATCAAGTGCAAATGAAAGCAAGACCAAGTCAAGACAGAGTCTTAAGGGGGTCAAGACCAAATAAAGACAGTCCAAATGAAAGCAAGACCGAGTCAAGGCAGAGGAAAACATTGGACTTAGGGTTTTGGGAGACCCTGGGCTTGAACAATTATTGGGGCCATAGACAAACACCAAGAGAATAATTTATAACTGCTGCAACCAGAAGAAAGCAAAGCTGCTATAAGACAAAACAGTAGCTAGTAGATACCATAACAAAGAACAGCAATTAATCTCTGAGCAAAGAGAGACAGAGATGCAAAGTCGGAACCTGAATGACAGATTAGAATCAGAGAGAGATGTGCAACAGAAAAGTTTAAAGTTTTAATTAATAGCTCTACCAAGACAATGTGAGCAAATTATTGTCAACTTTGGAGATAACATCATGGTGACATTAGCAGACAATTTATGATATAATAGTATCTTCTCAGACACTCTCACACATTAACTGTACCTGATTAGGATTTGTCTATTTCGTATGAAGGCATTTTTGGCATACAACTAGTTTTGGAGCTACTTTTCTAATGACATATTCTAATTATTTCCAACTGAACAATTCAGCTAATCAAATTGCAAATGTTTTAAGTGGCTTGTGCACTGATCAGCCATAACAGTAAAACCACACGTGAAGTGAATAACACTGATTATCTCTTTACAATGGCACATGTCAAGATATATTCGAGTATATTGCCCTACGTAATATAATATAATATAATATAATATAATATAATATAATATTATATGGTGAGATATATTATATTATTATGTTGGAAGCAGGAAAAATGGGTGTAAAGACCTGAGCGACTTTGACAAGGGCCGAATTGTGATGGCTCGACGACTGGGGGAGTGTTCCCGGTTTGCAGGGGTTGGTACCTACCAAAAGTGGTCCAAGGAAGAACAACCAGTGAACCGGTGACATCCAAGGCTCATTGATGTGTGTAGGGAGCGAAGGCTAGCCTGTCTGGTCTGATCCCACAGAAGAGCTACTGTAGCACAAATTGCTGAAATAGTTAATGCTGGCTATGTTAGAAAGGTTTCAGAACACACAGTGCCTTTCAGCTTGGTGCGAAAACTGACTGTTAACTTGCCGCTTAATATATCCCACCCCTTAACAGATGTCACTGTAACGAGATAATCAATGTTATTCACTTCAACTGCCAGTGCTTTAATGTTATGGCTGATTGATGTGTGTGTGTGTGAAGGTGTGGAGGAAGACTCGGGAGTTAGGCGCTACATAATAATTATTTTGAAACTTTTCACTTCATTATTTTTGAAATCATCTTCACTTTGCGGAATTTCTTTAGACTTTTGCATATCCTAAACATTAGATTGTAATATGTAAAATATTCTTATGTAATAATTCTTAGTTTTGAAAATTGTTGTATTTATTGTATGCACATTCTTATATAAGTGAAATGTGACCACTTTAGCTGACGTATTTTTTAATGCACAACAGGCTGATATAGATAATGACCTTGTAGGAGATCAGTGTGACAACAACCAGGATATTGATGAGGACGGCCATCAGAACAACCTAGACAACTGCCCTTACGTTCCTAATGCCAACCAGGCAGATCATGACAATGATGGAAAGGGAGATGCTTGTGACTTTGATGATGACAATGATGGAATTCCTGATGACAAAGACAACTGCAGGCTGGTAGCCAACAAAGAACAGATGGACTCAGATGGTGGGTCAAAGTGTCATAGAGACTTATATAATAAAATATATAATATTTTATTATTATTCTTTCAGCAATCCTTCAGCATTTGCTTGAATAATACTAGATGATCAGGTTATTTTATTATTCACAGCATTAGCAGTTCTATAAAAGCCTCTGCAACGCTGCATGCTGAGATGTTGCAAAAAGCCACGGCTTCTGGGTATCGCATTTTGTAGTCCACTAAAACACAAAGCGATGCGTTCCTGCAGTCCATTCTAATGGCCCTACAAGGTTCATTCAAATTCATTTGAAGGAGATATCAGAGGTGAAGTGGAAGGGGGGGAGGAAAAGTGGGGAGGTTTTGGGGCCCCTGCACCTCGGTTCTTGTGAGCTGAGGCTGAGAGTGGAGTAGGAGAGAGAGAGAGAGAGAGAGAGAGAGAGAGAGGGAGGAAAAAGGGAGACAGCTGGCCCAGCGATTGCTGCCACATGATCCTCCGCCAGCTGAATGGCTTCATCCAGGTATGCGGGACGGTGGCACTGGACCCACACCACTGTTCATGTTGGGAATCGAATGACGAATTGCTGCAATACCACCAGCTCAATGATCTGTTCCATAACCCACTCCTCTGCCATCAATCACCGGTAACAAGAATCCTTCAGCTGGTGTGTGAAGGGGCAGCCAACCTCGGGGAGCTACAGTGATCGGAATTGTCGGTAGTGTTCTTTAAGTGTCCAGCCAAAGCATTGCAGGACTGCCCTCTTGACTCTTGAATACTCCAGATGTGTCTGAGGCGGCAGCTGCTGGGTGGCAAGCTAGGCTTCCCCCCATAGCAACTGGAGGAGTCGCAGAGCCCATTCCTCCCCTGTCCATTCTCACACAGCTGCCACATGCTTGAAAGTTTCCAAGAAGGCATTCAGATCATCCATGAGTGTCACATGTGGTACTGTTGCAGGGGACACACCTGGAAACATGGTTAGACTACAGAAACTTCTGGAGTGCCCACTGGCTCTTGGCTTACTCCTGCATGAGGGCTTCGAAGTGCAGCTGCTGCTCGTGGTGCAGGTTGAGAAACATTTGGTGTTGGGTTTGATGGAGGCTGGGGAGGGACTTGACAATCTCACCAAGTGGGGAAGTGTCCATGGCAGATCCTGGGTTTTGGCGCCACTGTAGAACCCCGGTGTGGATGTGTGCGGAGCAAGACTTAGGTAGAGCTCAGGGCTCACGTTTATTGTCACCACACTTTTCATCGGAAAATGGGCCATCACTAGCTCGCAGCTTTTTCCTCATTCAAGTTCAAGGTTCATATTCATGCTCTGTGTGTGTGTGCGCGCATGTCTTGCAAGCTCTGCCAACTATGTCACTCTCTCTCTTTTGCCCTGAAAGCACAAACAGACACAAATATATAGCCTGAAGGTAATAAGACACAGGTGAGAATCATAACAGGTGAGAATCATAACCCACCTCCTCTCCGTCCACAGCTGATGCTCAACCATGTCCCCACTGCCACAAAAAGTCTGATGAGGAAAATAGTTTCTATAAGAGGCACTTTGCTTTCAAGAATTTAGAATCATTTTAACCTATAATACCTTTCCTTACTTGATGTCAAGCTCTGGACCTATTATGATTTTGGCTAATGCCATATTTTTTTGTTAGTGTAGTTGATCCAGGAATTTCATTTTAGCCTGTTAATTTTTTTTTGCTCAAGTATTTAGCAAATTTACAAGGAATGACAATACAGTTTGACGAAATGTAACTTTTTATAGGTGATGGTCGAGGTGATGACTGCCAGGATGATTTTGATAATGACAGCATCCCTGACATTTTGGACATGTGCCCAGAGAACAGTGCTATAAGTATAACCGATTTCAGAAAGTTCCAGATGGTGCATTTGGATCCCAAAGGGACCACTCAAATCGATCCCAACTGGGTAGTCAAGCATCAGGGCAAGGAACTGGTCCAGACTGCCAATTCAGACCCTGGAATTGCAGTAGGTAAGTTCAAAAGTCTTCAAATAGCACCTCATAGCCTCAATGTGGGCTGATATCTTCAAATGGTGGGATTTCTTCTCTAGGCTATGATGAGTTCAATGCTGTGGACTTCAGCGGCACGTTCTATGTGAACACAGACAGAGATGATGACTATGCTGGCTTTGTGTTTGGTTACCAGTCAAGTGGGCGCTTCTATGTAACTATGTGGAAGCAGATTACCCAAACGTACTGGGAAGAGAAGCCATCAAAGGCCTTTGGAATCTCCGGTGTCTCCCTCAAAGTGGTTAACTCCACCACAGGCACTGGGGAAAATTTACGCAATGCCCTCTGGCACACTGGTGACACCCCTGGCCAGGTGAGCCATATCTACTAATTTTACTTTTGTCTTGGTATATTTGTTCATTAAAAAGCCTTTTTAGTGTTTTTGGAATGTCATAATACACGTCAAAGACAAGGCCAAATGCTGCCCGCAGCCTTGTTTCATTCCACCTGCATGAATTTGAAAAAAATAATACTGAAACAGCCCGTAGTACACTACTGCTCAATTTTTTTTGCACTATCTAGAATTCACAGCAGATTTAGAGCCTATGTTATTGGTATTAATCGATAGAATAAGTAAAGAAAAATAATAAATTATAGACTGTGATTATGGCCCTTCAAGGTCTCATAAAAATGCTGATTTGGTCCAGGCAGAATTTGAGTTTGATACCCCTGTCATAATTTGTATTGTTATAGCAGAAAATTAGTCGTGTTTAGCAATAGAAACAATTTCAAAGAAAATACCAAGTTTAAAGATCTGAGGTAAGAAAGGTCTTTGGTTATTACTGTATGTTTTTTTTTTTCACATTTCCATGCAGAAAATATTTTTTGTTTGATTGTTTGTAGGACAAATCCTGTCATAGCATTGACTGGTGCAGAGCACTATTTAGATTTTGTATATTATATTATATTATCATTAATATATTGTATCTGTAACTTGTTTTGAACAAAAAAGGACTGCAAGACTTTGTTTCAACAAAGGATGGAACAGAGTCTGTATGTTTAAACTACAAGTGTTTACTGATGTCCTAAAGTTGATGTCCTGAGTTGGTAAATGCATGTGTAATTCTGAACCAAGATACACTATATGGCCAAAAACATTTGTGGACACCTGACTATACACACCATATGTGGACCATCCCCTAACCGTTGCCACAAATTTGGAAGCAAACAATGTATAGGATGTCTCTGTATGGTGTAGCACTACAATTTCCCTTCACTGGATTGGGCATAGCCCAAACATGTTCCTGCACGATCGTGCCCCTGTGCATAGTTTGTGCTTTCCGGTTTCTCAGTAACATGACAAGATGCATTTTTTGTCTCATTAAATTCAAGAGAGAGAAAAAAGATGAGGGAATGACTATATATAGCTACTATAACAATCAAGAGGATCTAACAGGAACTAACCTCCATGTTATTGTCAGTGCTCTTATATAAAATTAATTAACACCGTCTGATTCGATAATTTAACCATGATGTGGTGTATATATAATTGTAATCAACACATATTCTCTGTTAAAAAAAGAATTATTTGACTATCATTCGGGTGTGATGTCATAGAACACACCACAAGTCTGGTGCTTAAAATTTTAGCACCCCCAATGTAAAATGCTTTCCCATGTCCCTGGCTCTGTCTCCTGACTTTGGCGATGACCTTGTCATGACTCTGCCTTCTGACTCTGGGAAAAGCAGTTGTCATTTTGCCCCGGCTGACGCCATGAAGGAAGTTGTCGCTTTGTCACCTGCCGACTTTGCAGGGGATGTCATCACACCACCACCTGCTGACTTTGCGAAAGAAGTCTTTACTCCACTACCTGCTGACTTTGTGGATAATGCCATTGCCTCACTTCCTGCTGACTTTGCGGATGCAGTCACTGTCCTGTCTCCCGCCAAGCACCCGGACTCCTGTCTAGTCCAGCCAGTATGCTGGTTCCCCAAGCACACTGACTCCAGTCCTGTTGAATTTCTTGAAGAGGGCTGTGCACAGGAGACCCCCCTGCAATTTGATAGATCTGAAGCAAAGAAGAGTGGAATAAAATTGCCAAATCAAGATTTCTCCTAAATTGGTAGACTCTTATCCAAAAGACTGAGTGTTACATTACAAGCAAAAGGTGTTTTAACCATGTATTAAGGGATGTGCACACTTGTGCAACCAGTTTATTGTAGGGTTTTCTTTCCCCCCATAAGCGTTTTTCACTTGATTTTTGTTGGTTGCTATATCACAGTAAATGTAAAAAAAAAAAAAAAAAAAAAAGATCCGACATGATTTATCTTGGTTTAACTTTTTTTACATCACAAAAACATTCCATTTTAACGGGGGTATGTAGATTTTTTATATTCACTGTAGTTATGTCTGAGGTCTAAATACTGATATGCACAATTTCAGTATTAACTCCTCTGAATACAGCCCCTGGTGACCAGCAACATTATAGAGGACAACTAGCATATGAAGACAGTAAGCAAATAGTTTAAGTATCATGTGTGAAAATGACTCAAACATTTTTGTATTTTATATATATAGTCCCTTCCAAAACTATTGGAATGGCAAAGCCATTGCTGTAGACTGAAGACATTTGGGTTTGAGATGAAAGATGAATATGAGAAGAGAGTTTATAATTTCAGCCTTTATTTCCTGGTATTTACATGCAGATGTGTTAAATGACACAGAACATAGCATATTTTGCATCAGACCACCAAATTTGTAGGTGAGCAAAAATATTGGAACTTGTGACTGACAGGTGTTTGTTACCCAGGTATGTCCCGGATTGATTGGTTAAACAATAAATAGCTCTGAACATCTACTCTTGGTTTTAGCCTTCAGTTTTACCTGTGAAGACGCATTTGTTGTTAAAAAGGATAAGTCAACATGAAGAGCAGATAGCTGTCTATGGGAGAAAAGGAAGCCATTTTGAAGCTGAGAAAAAAATAGAAAATCTATCAGAGGCATTACACAAACATTGGGCATAGCCAATACAACAATTTGGAATGTCCTGAAAAAGAAAGAAAACACTGATGTACTGACACTGAATGAGTCAGCCAAGGAAAACAACAGCTGATGACAGAAACATTGTGAGAGCTGTTTCTGCTGTTGTTTCTCAAAAACAACAGTCAGTGACATCACCAAGAACCTCTACAGGGCAGAGGTGAATGTATCACAATCCACTGTTCGAAGAAGACTTTGAGAGCAGAAATATAGAGGCCATACCACAAGATGCAAACCACTCATCAGCAGTAAGATTCGGAAAGCCAGATTGGAATTTGCAAAAAAAATACAGAGAGCACCACAGTGACATCACCAAGAACAGGAAGTCTCTCCAAAATTTATAAAAGGACAAGACAAAAACTTACCAGGGAGGCTGCCAAGAGACCTACGGACACAATAAAGGAGCTACAGGAATATCTGACAAGTACTGATTACGCTCTGCATGTGACAACAATCGCTCATATTTTTCACGTCTGGGATATGGAGAGGGTGGCTAGACGGAAGCGCTTTCTCACAAAAAACTTCCAAGCGCAACTAAATCATTCCAAACCCTGTGGCAAAATGTATTTTCTGATGAGACCAAATGCAAAAGGTGTAATAATTCAAATCATTCTAAAAAGTTTGGTATGTTAAAAAAAACAACCACACACATCTCCAAAAAAAATCACCATACACACAGTGCAGCATTGTGGTGGTGTTACGTAAACTGATGGAGGGGAGTCAGGATGCATGCGCAGGGGAAACATCAGTTTATTAGGAACACTCACATTCAAAGGTAAAGGAACTGAAAACAAACATTAATCCATCAAACGAAAAAGCAGTAATCCAAAACGAGATAATCCATCACAAATGAAGTAGTAATCCACAAAGAAGTAAGCAGTAATCCACAAAGAAGTAATCCAAATGTTGGTAATGCAAATAAGGAGAAAAACACATGAATGAAGAAAAGAAAGACAGACAGAGACATGACACAAACCGAGGAACCAATAAACAAAGGAGGCGGAGGCATGACGTGAACCAAAACACAAGCACATGGTAATAAAAACAAAACGGGAGTTCATGAATGCACAGTCCAGAGATTTTTATGAATAGCGCTCGCGCTACTCTTTATAGTAGCACGAAGGATGAAATGCGGAAGTGCACTACTTCGCTAGCCTCTGCTAGCAGCGTAGCGAGAGGGAGATTCTAACAGGTGGCAGGACCTTCCTGTAGGGCTGCTTTTCTTCAGCTAGGACTGGGTCTTTTAACAAGGTGGCTGGAATCATGAATAGATACAAATACCAGTCAATTTTAGTGCAAAACCTTCACGTGTCTGCTAGTAAGCTGAAGATGAAAAGGAATTTCACCTTTCAGCATGACAATGACCCAAAGCATACATCCAAATCAACAAATGAATGGCTTAACCAAAAGAAGTCAATTTTTCTATATATATATATATATATATATATATATATATATATATATATATATATATATATATATAAAAAGAGAGAGTCAGGTCCATAAGCAGTTGGACAGTGACACTTTGCCTTAAGAAGCCGTTGGGTTGCTTTCACGGTATGTTTTGGGTCATTATTCATCTGTACTGTGAAGTTCCATCCTCTTAGTCTTGCAGCATTTGATTGAATCTGAGCAGAAAATATAGTTCTATATGCTTTAGAATTCATCCTGCTAATTCTATCAGCAGTCACATCACCAATAAACACCAGTGACCCATTTCCATTGGCAGCCATACATGACCATGCCATAACACTGCCTCAATATGTTTGACACATGATGTGGTATGCTGTGGAACATGAGGACTTCATTTCCTTCTCCATAGTCTTCTTTCCCATCATTCTTGTACAAGTTAATATTGCATCAGAACTGGTCAGACTCTAATTTTTTTTTATTATTATTTATTTATTTTATTTTTTATTTATTTATTCTTTTTTTGTTGTTGCAAAGTCTAATCTGGCCTTTCTGCTCTTGTGTTACCAGTGGTTTGCCACTTGAGGTAAACCAACTGTATTTACATTCATGAAGATTTCTTGATTGTAGACTTTGACAATGATACACCTACCTACTCCAGAGTGTTCTTGACTTGGCTAGATGTTGTGATGCATTTTTTTCTTCAACAAGGAAACAATTTAGCATTCATCCACTTTAATTGTCTTCCATGGCCTTTTGGTGTTACTGAGCTCGCCACTGCATTCCTTCTTTTTAAGAATGTACCAAATTGATGATTTGGCCACTCTTAGTTTCTGCTATCTCTCTGATAGGTCTGTTTTGTTTTTTTCAGCTTAATGATGGCCTCCGTCACTTGCATCGACATTTCTTTGGACCGCATATTGAGAGTTCACATGAACAGCTCCCTAATGCAAATTCAAGGCATGGAATCAACTCCATACCTTTTATCTACTTAATTTGTCATAACGAGGAAATAAGCAACACCTGGCCATGAAACTGCTTATCAGTCGATTGACCAATTAGTTCTGAGTCTGTGGAGATTGAGGGACTCTGAAAAAAGGCTGTAATTCTTAAATGGTTAATGAAATATTTTTTGTTAAACTCCTTGAATTAAAGCTTAAAGTGTACACTTCAATGAAATCTTGATTGCTTTATTTCAAATCCATCGTGCAAACATTGTATCACTGTCCAACTACTTATGAATTACTTATGACTGTGTGTGTGTATATATGTGTATGCTTACTTTTATTCATGTATGACTTATTATTGATGTGCTAAATGGACTGAATATCATTAGATCATTAGAAGTAAAAATGTTGTTTAATAAATGATAATCGATTTCTTCCAGGTTCAAACCCTGTGGCATGACCCTAAGAACATTGGCTGGAAGGACTATACTGCATATAGGTGGCATCTCATTCATAGACCTAAGACTGGATTCATTAGGTGAGAAAAACAACCCAAAACAACATAACATATATAAATATATACAGTACTGTGCAAAAGTTTAGGCACCCTATTTTCTTAGTACAAACTTTGTTATAGATTTTTTATTCTATGACTTCTACATTATCAAGTCAGTAGAAAAAAAAAATTTTTAGATTCCCAAACATTAGTTTTCTAGCACAAAATTAAATGTTACAGAAAAATGTTTGTATGCCATTAAAGAAAGTAGCATATTACGTAAGAGACCATTTTTCTGACAAAAAAAAACCACAATGAAGGCTGCTGGGTTTTGCTGCAAAAATAAGAAGCAAGTGCGAAAGTCAAAGTCTCCAGAAGAACTGTGGCTGGTTCTGCAAGATGCTCAATAAAACTTACCAGCTCATTTCCTTATAAAACTGCACAGATTGTACCGGAGACTACTATTTTTATTTATTTTTTTACACACCAAATATTGACTGTTTCATTTACTACTGTTTACTGCTCTTTATGTTTTTTTTTTTTGTTTTTTTTTAAAGTAGAGACATTTAAATTAATTATTTTGAAGGCATCATTGCTCTACAGCATTTCTTTGCATGTGCCTAAAACATATATAAATAATGTGTGTGTGCTGTATTATATAGTATTGTTGATTGTGTAGCGTTGCTTGGAAATGTTTGTTAGTCTATGCTAATTAGTTCTCTCAGGTGGTTAATCAAGAGTAATTTCAGTCTCCCTTAAGGTGTGAATTGTGGGCAGGACTTACTAAGATATATTGAAGGTTATCTAGCGTCTGTAGCGGTTAGAAGCATAAATTTAGATCATTTATCAAGTTTAGTAATGTTTATTTCTTCTTGTTCGGTTAAATGTTACCAGTTCCCTCTCAGCACTATCTTCACTAACTTCATTCCTGACTAAGCTGCAGACATGTGCCTCAAACCTATTTCTGTTGTCACCTGTCTCAGACCCAGAAGCTCTCATGCACAAACCAGAGGCTGAACTACCAGTAACCTCATCCACCCTCCTCTGTTGTCTCGGTCTCAAACAGCAGTGGTAGGTGGGCTCTGGAATTGTCAGTCTGTTGTAAAGAAAGCTGATTTCATCTCAGCTTTAGCTTCCCATTACTCTCTTGACTTTCTGGCACTAACTGAGACCTGGATATCTCCACAGAACTACCATGTACAGCTACAACGGCTGCTCTGTCCTCTGCTTATGCTCTCTCTCACACTGCACGAGAAACTGGCAGCGGTGGTGGTACAGGTCTGCTGTTGTCTCAGAGATGGTGCTTCACACCTCTCTCCCAGTCTCATCTCAACATCTCATCTGTCGGAATTCCATGCAGTTACAGTTACCTCCCTGATCAACCTTCTCATCATCGTCATCTACTGCCCTTCTGGTCCCCTAGGAGACTTTCTTGAAGAAATGGGCATGCTCCTCAGTCTTTTCCCTACCAATAGCACCCCTCTTACAGTCCTTGGAGACATCAACCTTCCCTCTGACAAATTTGAGTTCTCTTGCCTTTTCTGTCTTCTGCATTCCTTCTCCTTGACATGTTGTCACTCCTTGACAACAGCTGCCCACCCACACACAAGGGAGGAAATGTCCTGGACCTGGTTTTGAGCCACCGTTCTCCAGCTACAGACATCAATGCTACCTGACTCCACACCTCCGATCATCACTTGGTATACTTCACCATCACCATCCTGCCTAAAACCAGCTATCAATGCTCCATTCTATCTCTCCTTCCTCCATAGCTTCCAGCATCCTATCATCCCTCGTGGTGTAACATGGCAGTGGTTTACTTCCTACCTGGAAGGTCGCTCATACCAGGTAACGTGGAGAGGATCCACATCTGCTCCCCGCAGACTCTCCATTGGTGTCCCAAAAGGCTCAGTACTTGGGCCTCTTCTGTTTTCTCTTTACTCGATCTCTTGGTGAGGTCATATCCTCACATGGGTTCTCATACCACTGCTATGCAGATGACACTCAACTTATCCTGTCCTTCCCTCCCTCAGATCTTCTTGTTTCTGCTCAGATCTCAGCATGTCTGGCAGACATCTCATCATGGATGGCAGCTCATCAGCTGAAATTTAATCCGAGCAAAACTGAACTGCTGTTCATCCCAGGTGATTCATCACCATGTCAGGATCTTGTGATCTCCCTGGACAACTCTCTGATCCCACCTTCGGTTACTGCACACAACCTTGGGGTAACCATGGACTGTCAACTGTCCTTTTCCTCTCACATTGCTAATCTGACATGCTTATGTCAATTTCTCCTTTAAAACATCAAAAGGATTCATCCATTTCTATCCATACAGGCCACTCGGGTGCTGGTTCAATCTTTTGTCATTTTGAGACTGGACTACTGCAACTCCCTCCTGGCAGGTCTGCCTCTGAGCGCCATTCGACCTCTGCAACTGATCAAGAATACAGCTGCTTGACTTGTTTTCAACCTTCCTAAGTTCTCCCACACCACCCCATTGCTACGCTCAATCCACTGGCTTCCTGTAGCTGCCTGCATCAGATTTAAAACATTGATGCTTGCCTACACTTCAAACAAATCACTTATCACACCCCGCACTGCACCACGCTCCCTCCGATCCTCTAGCAAGAAGGAAGGAATTCATCAAGACTCTTCTCTGTTCTGGTGAGGTGGAATGAAATTCCCCTAGATGTCTGAACAGCTGAGTCACTGCCAGTCTTCAAACGAAGTCTAAAGACCTACCTCTTCCTACAGTACTTAAATTAGCACTTTTCATTAAAAAAAAAGTCTTGTCTGTGTATTTTTCTTACTATATTACCTCCCAACAGAGTTTTTAGACTGATGGTATTCTTAGTCCATGACCTAGTGAACCAGTATCGGTATGCATTTATTGATGGAGCACTTCTGTATGTCGCTCTAGATAAGGGCGCCTGCCAAATGCCATACATGTAATAATGGACCCCTGTCCACTGCCAAAAGTGCCTACAAATGAGTATGTGAGCATCAGAACTGGACCATGGAGCAGTGGAAGAAAGTGGCCTGGTCTGATGAATCACGCTTTCTTTTACATCATACGGACAGCTGGGTGTGTGTGCGTTGCTTACCTGGGGAAGAGGTGGCACCATGATGCACTATGGGAAGAAGGCAAGCCAGCAGAGGCACTGTGGTGCTCTGGGCAATCCTTGGGTCTTGGCATTTATGTGGATGTTACTTTGACACATACTACCTACCTAAACATTGTTGCAGACCAAGTACACCCCTTCATGGCAATGGTATTCCCTAATGGTAGTGGCCTCTTTCAACAGGATAATGTGCCCTGCCACAATGCAAAAATTGTTCTGGAATGGTTTGAGGAATTTTTTTTTTTTAATTGTTTTATTTAAAAATAATTGTTTTTTAAACTTTTTTTCCAAAAAATATGTTTGTTTTTTTTTTCCAGAGTGGTAGTATATGAGGGGAAACAGATCATGGCAGACTCAGGACCAATCTATGATAAGACGTTTGCAGGAGGACGATTGGGGTTATTTGTCTTCTCGCAGGAACTGGTTCTCTTTTCTGACCTTAAATATGAATGTCAAGGTAAGGTAACTTTAAGCTCATATTAGTGTAGGTTCTTTGGAAATTTTGAAGATGTAAAATTTCTAGCATGTAACAGACCCAGCATTGATACATACCAGCATAGAGTAAAAATTCGAAAAAACTGAGGGATGTCAAAATTTTCAAACCTTTCCATGTCCATCAGACATACAGTAGTGCTTGAAAGTTTGTGAATCCTTGTAGAGTTTTCTATATTTCTGCATAAATATGATCTAAAACATCATCAGATTTTCACACAAGTCCTAAACGTAGATAAAGAGAACCCAATTAAACAAATGAGACAAAAATATTATACTTGGTCATTTATTTATTGAGGAAAATGATCCAATACTACATAATCTGTGAGTGGCCAAAGTATGTGCACCTTTGCTTTCACTATCTGGTGTGACCCCCTTGTGCAGCAATAACTGCAACTAAAAGTTTCTGGTAACTGTTGTTCGGTCCTGCACATTGGCTTGGAGGAATTTTAGCTCACTCCTCAGAACAGCTTCAACTCTGGGATGTTGGTGGGTTTGCTCACGTGAACTGCTTGCTTCAGGTCCTTCCACAACATTTCTATTGGATTAAGGTCAGGACTTTGACTTGGCCATTCCAAAACATTGACTTTATTCTTCTTTAACCATTCTTTGGTATAACAACTAGTGTGCTTAGGGCTGTTGTCTTGCTGCATGACCCACTTTCTCTTGAGATTCAGTTCAAGGACAGATGTCCTGACATTTTCCTTTTGCTGGTATACTTCAGAATTCATTGTTCCATCAATGATGGCAAGGCGTCCTAGCCAAGGTGCAGCGAAACAGGTCAAAACCATGATACTACCACCACCATGTTTCACAGATGGGACAAGGTTCTTAAGCTGGAATGCAGTGTTTTCCTTTCTCCAAACATCACACTTCTCATTTAAACCAAAAAGTTCCATTTTGGTCTCAACCATCCACAAAACATTTTTACAGTAGCCTTCTGGCTTGTCCACATGATCTTTAGTAAACTGCAGACAGGCAGCAATGTTCTTTTTGAAGAGCAGTGGCTTTCTCCTTGCAACCTTGCCATGCACACTATTGTTGTTCAGTGTTCTCCTGAGGGTGGACTCATCAACATTAACATTTGCCAATGTGAGAGAGGTCTTTTGTAGCTTAGATGTTACCCTGGGTTCCTTTGCGACCTCATGGACTATTACACGTCTTGCTCTTAGAGTGATCTTTGTTGTGCAACCACTCCTGGGGAGGGCAACAATTTCCTCCATTTGTACATAATCTGTCTGGCTGTGGATTGGTGGAGTCCAAACTCTTTAGGGATGGTTTTGTATTTTTTTCCAGCCTGATGAGCATCAACAACTCTTTTTCTGAGGTCCTTAGAAATGTCCTTTGTTAATTCCATGATACACCTCCACAAACATGTGTTGTGACTATTAGACGTTGATAGATCCCTGTTCTTTAAATAAAACAGGGTGCTCCCATTGTCATCCCACTGATTGATTGAAAACACCTGACTCTAATTTCACCTTCAAATTAACTGCTAATCCTAGAGGTTCACATACTTTGCCACTCACAGATATGTGATATTGGATAATTTTCCTCAATGAATAAATGATCAAGTATAATGTTTTTGTCTCATTTGTTTAATTGGGTTCTCTTTGTCTACAGATTTGTATGAAAATCTGATGATGTTTTAGGTCATATTTTTGCAGAAATATAGAAAACTCTACAAGGGTTCACAAACTTTCAAGCACCACTATAACGTAATTTTAAATTATTTCTGTCTGCTAATAATCAAGAACATTTCAGTACGAGGCATAATTCATTATACCAACAATTGCAATATAAACATAGAGTTCTTTTTCTCCCTAGATAATTGAAGATGACAAGTCATGGTTACTAAGGATTCTTTCAGCTAGATGAAATGTCTGTGTTTATATGAGTAGAACTGATTTGAAAGAGTACAATGCATTGTGATGGAACCAAAATTCACACAGGACATAGAAACTTGCACCACTACTACACCGCCTTTACAACCTTCAAATCAGCACCCATAAAAAAAAAAATCAATATTCTTCTTCACTCCCAGTCTTGAGCACATGAAGCAAGTGATCTTATATATGGTTCTTTCTCCTGTTTGCCACTGAAAATACATGTAAACCTAATATTTGTAATTAAAATATTCTCTGCTAGTTTATAGGCCAATAGCATTTCTGAATTATGTTTTCATGTTGTATCCATAATCTGTATCATTAAATTATTCATAAACTAGTCATCTAATAAACAACTGAATAATAATTAAAATGTGTTTATAAAAAAAGGTTGTTTTCTGAGTCAGTATTATGTTTACAGCACATCAGTTTTCCCAACTTGCTGCAACAGGATAACTGCTTTGAGATTTTTCTAAAGGGCAAATATTCAGTAGATTGGGCTTTCGACTTCAAAGTGTCACTGAAGTGTCAGGTTTTAGTTTCTGTCTGCTCAGGCAGAACTAAGCAAATCAGTCACCACACTACTCACAAGATGTTTTTGTATTAGGACTTTTCATTAATTTTTGTTGTTATTTACCGGTTTGGGTTTTTTTTGGGAGCATGTACATTCTAGCAAGGAACTTTAGTGCCCTTTGCAATGGAGATGTTAATATTAAGATTTTTTTTTTTCTTTTGTAAATTATTTATGTGGCAATTTCATGAGAATATGTCTAGATGTTGCTTTCAGCACAAGGAGATTGTATATAATTATTTATATGTTTACACTAACTACAGACCACCACAATGTGAGATAGAATGTGAGTTTTAAGACACCATCTGTATTTTGTTATGTGTTACTTCTTGGAAGAACTTTTCTAGTCACTATTTTACAGAGAAACTATAATAGGGTGCACATTGCAAGTCATATAAATTGCACATTGTTAGTGTTTCACTTGTATCTGTTTAGGTAATAAACCTAAAGATTGTTTTGAAATTATTTTAAGACAATAGGCCATTTACCAGTGTTCTTACTTTATGGATGAGTAGTAGTATATCAGATTTGCAAATATATTTTGGGTTTGGTTTCCAAGCCTCCTGTTTAGTCTTTTGTTAAATCTTGTCATTTTATGCCTCACTATTTTTATTACATTGTTCCTTGAATAAAGATTTATAGACTAATTTATACACATGCTGACTGTATGCATTTAATACTACATCAGTATGGTAAGATCTAGGTCAATTATCTTTCCATATTAAACCTGAATGATAAAATCTAATAAACACATTAAAGACAGGTATGAACATTTTAACACATTTAAAAGACATATGCCACATTTCAATAATAAAAACTGACTTAGCGTTCCAGCAATACAAGTAAAATGTTTATGTAGCACAATGACTTTTCATGTTATATAGTTGGAACTTCACTTGCTTTGAAAGGGAAAAGTTACTCTAATGCGGATCACTTTTCTTTTTTTGCTTTGCTTTCATTTGATATAAGTTCTTATAGGAGCAGCAGTGTTGGATGAAGCACCTGAAAGCCACACTTGAGTAAAAGTACAGATATCTTATCAGAAAAATACTTCGGTAGAAGTTAAAGTCACCTTTTAGGATATTACTTGAGTAAAAGTCTTAAAGTATCTGATATTTATTGTACTTAAGTTATGAAAAATATTTTTTTCATGTTAAATGTACTTAAGTACTGAAAGTAAAAGTACAAGTAAATGCTGTTAATAGAAGTCTTCAAGCTGAAGCTCTCGAAAGGAACAAAGAGCTCAGTCTCTAGCAGCTTTGTCAGGGGCAACATGTCATTTAATTTGCAAATTGCAAAACTTTCAGAGTAAACAACTCACCATATGGCTGACCGTCTGTCTTCTGCAGTATGGAAGAAGTATATTGCACTATACACAGTTTGAGCAACAAGCGTGTCACTCTCTCATGTCTGTCACTCGCTATCTTGGTTTCTCCAGAGCCTGTCTCCTAGGCCTATTAGAAGTTCCTCCTAGTTAGATTGGACGCATTTCTCTGTAAATTCTGAAGTCATTCTGCTGCTACCATCATGAGTTATATCATACATAAAGATTAGTGAGCCCATTGCAGAAGCAGCCATGCAAGCCCAAACAATGACACTACCTAAACTATGTTTGACCAATGAGCTCATATGTTTTGTATCATGAGCAGATCTTTTCTTTCTCCACACTTTGAATTTTCCTTTAAAAAAAAAAAAAAATGACATTCAATATCAAACAAACATTTTTGATATCAGATGTATCAGATGTATTTCAGATGCTGTATGTATATTTCATGTATTCGAATAAACAAAATAAAGAAAAACTATATACCAGTAGGGAGTGATCTTTTCTGTACATCATAATCATTGACAAACATTGAAAATTAAATCAGGCCTATGGGGTGTTATATAGTTAACCCATTTTCCTAGTATGAAGCAAATTGTTCCAGTTTATGATTGAGAAATGCTGTTATCTTTTCCGTTTTGTCCATTTTAATTTCCATCCATATAATTAGAGTTGGGCTCCCTTGTGACAACCATTTCCTGTAAGAGGCTTTTTACCAGCCACCAGCAGTATATTCATTAAACATTTATCTCTTTTCACCCATTCTTGAGGTATACATCCAAAACATATGGTTTTACTTTGTGGGGCCATTACACATTTAAAAATATCTTATAGGGCAATGCGTATGCCTCTCCAATAATCTTTGATAACAGGACAATTACAAACATATAGTAATGATTCGCATATTTCCACAGTGTTCCCAGCAAATAGGGTGGTTACTGTCATAGCGGAATTTCTGAAAGGGTGTAATAAAATATCCAGGTTTTCCAGGTAAACTCCCTCCATTTCGGTGAACTGGTGCACTTCCATTGATATCTCCATATTGTTGTCCATTCTTCCTCAGATATAATTATCCCTTCTTCCTTCTCCCATTTTGTATTAATGTAAGAGGTTGAATATGTTTTAATGTAATAATTCTACTACCAATATCTGAGTCATATGCTTTTCTAAACAGTTCTATCATGCATGTTCTTGGTCACATTTTTCATCTTCATATTCATATAATGTCACATCTGCGGATATCGATAAAAGTCATGTTTTTCTAATGAGTATTTCTCTTCAAGTGTTTCAAAACTGGGCAGTGTGCCTTCTTTTAGTATATTGTATAAAACTGTTAGTTGTCCAATACTTAAATCTAGTATCTAATTTATCCAGTATAAAATCTGAGTTATATGCACACGATTTTTCCATACTTCAAGAGTCCATTTGATTTATGTGACTTTGTAGGTTGCTATCAACCAAGATTGCTTGTATGGGAATGGAGGGTATTTTCTCCTCAACTTTTTCCATTGATCCTCATAGGATGAGTTACACCAACATAGCTCTCAACTGTGCTGCACAATAGTAATCTCTACGAGAAGGTAGGCCCCATTCCCCCTTTCCTTTGAGGGGTTTTGAGATGAACCCTAGGTCTTTTATATTGCCATATATACCTTGACAATGTGTTGTCCCATTCATTAAAGTGGTTTTGGTTCATCTTTATTGGTTATCTTTATTGGTATAGATATAACAGTCTGGGGAATATAATCATTTTACAGTTTCTCAGTCGCTTTGGTACGTTTCTCGAATCATCCTTAATATTCGCAAACCTGTATGTGCATTTCTCAAAACAATTCGTACAAACAGCACCACACAATGGATTACCTGCAAAAGCCTGTAACTTGCTCAAAATCTTTAGTTCGTCTCTCAAAAGTAAGTATTTATGTCAATGAACATATCAGTGCCATCAGAATGAAAAGTCCTCGGGTCATTGTTCACAAACAGGATAGTCAAAATGCTTTGTCATGCTGTCAATATAACAGTGTACTCTGTCAGTATTACCTGATGTAAACTATGGCTACAGTTTGGATGACAGTTACTGTATTGAAAATGCACAAGTCTGCACTTCTTCTGTATGGCATATATCATTTTATATATATTCACTATACCAATTCATCACTGCAGCTACACTTAGCTAAAGTTAACTAACTTACCCAATGGATTAATTAACTAGCAATGTTTACCTGATCTACTAACACATAGAAGTATTTAAGCATAGAAACATGAACGTAAAGTACAGTATCTGACAGTAACATCCTCAGCTGTCAGGATGCTTTCCCCCTGCTATGATGGACAAATATAGGGATAGAAGAATGAAAATCACAGGACTTAGCTGTTGTGAGTAACAAGTCAGCAGTATGAATTTGACACGTGTGAGCTTTCTTTCGTATTGAACACAGGGGGAACATGCGTCAGGATGCTGACCCCCTACTATGAAGGACAAATTTTCTATGATGGAGGTGGTGTGAAGACAAAGATAAAAGCTAAAAACTTGTATGGGTTTTTTTTTTTTTTTTTTTTGTCTTCAATTTCTTTTGACCTTTTCTCAGTAAACAGCGGTGAAAGTGTACTTGTTGGGATGGAAAGCCATCAGATTTAGTTTACGCCAAACAGCTGAACTAAAGTGGACAGCGGAGCTCTCTTGTGGCCAAATCACACAATTGCATTTCTAAAAATAAAAAATAAAAATTTTAAAAAATTAAAAAAAAAAAAAAACTGTACTAAGGGGAAAAAGGAGAAATATGATCAATATGTCCAGATATTGTGCCTTTTGAGAACGGTCGCATATTTAGCCTAGACAATCACAGTTATGTGAGTGAGCACACATTTCTTCCAAAGGTCTACAATATTCAAAATGAAAACTCTCTCACAAATATAACATTATTTGTTGAAAGAAATAACAGTAGGTTTTAATAGACATCTTTTAAAGACATACAAACGCAACAAACATAAGTTATGTTACCCCATTTTCAGAATATTGGGGGGGGGGGTATTCTTTTTTTCTGAGCTTTGTCTAATTGATGGGTTTTTATCACTTCTTGCTCTTAATTGGCTTAATATGCAATTTATGATTCTTTACTTATGTTATATTGTATATTGCACTGTATTTAAATATTGCAAAATGTGTTTAGTGTACATTGTATTGCATATACATAGCACACGGTATATAATATATATTGTATAATGTATATTATGGATTATTTTGTTTCAGTTCTCTCCCTTATCTATTGAATTATATACAGTAATGTAAAAATGGCAGGGTTACACTTCCCCCCCTCTACATTTACGGCATTTGGCACACACCCCTATTCAAAGCGACTTACATTAATTTCATTTATACATCCGAGCAGTTGAGGGCCCATCAGTAGCAGCGCTAGGATTTGAACTCATGATCTTCCAATAAGTAGCCCAACGGCTTAACCACTGGGCTACCACTGCCTATTACTACTATACTACTAACCTACTACTAACTTAAACGTCTGCATAACGACTTAAGTTGTTATAGCAGCTTGTTATAACTCAATCATTGTATTTATAAAATGAAAATGTGTTCTATTCTATAATATTTCTATTAATATTTAGCATCTTCTTTTCCTTTCGGCTGTTCCCTTCAGGGGTCGCCACAGTGAATCATCTGCCTCCATCTAGCCCTATCCCCTGCATCCTCTTCTCTCAGACCGACTACCTTCATGTCCTCCTTCACTACATCCATAAACCTCCTCTTTGGTCTTCCTCTCGGCCTCCTGCCTGGCAGCTCTAACCTCAGCATCCTTTTACCGATATCTTCACTCTCCCTCCTCTGAACATGTCCAAACCATCTCAACCTGGCCTCTCTAATTTTGTCTCCAAAACATCTCACATGTGCTGTCCCCCTGATGTACTCATTCCTGATCCTATCCATCCTCGTCACTCCCAAAGAGAACCTCAACATCTTCAGCTCTGCTACCTCTAACTCTTCCTCCTGTCTTTTCCTCAGTGCAACTGTCTCCAAACCATACAACATCGCTGGTCTCACTACTGTCCTGTACACCTTTCCTTTCATTCTTGCTGGTACTCTTTTATCACACAACAGACCTGACACTTTTCTCCACCCATTCCAACCTGCCTGCACACGCTTCTTCACCTCTTTTCCACACTCCCCGTTGCTCTGGACTGTTGACCCTAAGTACTTAAAATCCTGCACCTTCTTTATCTCTTCTCCCTGTAACCTCACTGTTCCACTTGGATCCCTCTCATTCACACACATGTATTCTGTCTTGCTGCGACTAACCTTCATTCCTCTTCTCTCCAGAGCAAACCTCCACCTCTCTAGAGTTTCCTCCACCTGCTCCCTGCTCTCACTACAGATCACAATGTCATCCGCAAACATCATAGTCCATGCAGATTCCTGTCTGACCTCATCTGTCAGCCTGTCCATCACCACCGCAAACAAGAAGGGGCTCAGAGCCGATCCTTGATGCAGTCCCACCTTCACCGTGAACTCCTCTGTCACACCTAGCGCACACCTTACCACTGTCCTACTGCTCTCATACATATCCTGCACCACTCTAACATACTTCTCTGCCACTCCAGACCTCCTCATACAATACCACAGCTCCTCTCTTGGCACCCTGTCATATGCTTTCTCTAAATCTACAAAGACACAATGCAGCTCTTTCTGACCCTCTCTGTACTTCTCCATCAACATTCTCAAAGCAAATATTGCATCTGTAGTGCTCCTTCTTGGCATGAAACCATACTGCTGTAGGGCTCTAATATGTAAAGGTGATTACTTAGCCCTCTGCTCTCCTATAACCAACGACGGAAATAGGTGCAGCGAAGGTTAATGCGTGTTTTAATATATGATTTAAATATCTGACTCCATTTAATTGATTATCTGACTCCAATAGAATAATCTTCTAGTTCATGCTAGAAGTGTTAGCATTCAGTGTTCTACTAGTATTTGCTCTTAAGCAACTTTGAGTGAGGTTTTCATTAGAATGACGTTCCTACGTCAGAGACTTTTATATAACTTCTTTACTAAACCATTAATTTGTTAGCTCAGAGGTTTCTATCAACGTGCAAGCCTAGGCCTTTTTTACTTGTCAGAGGTTTTGTTTGAACTTGCAAGTATTAACCTGTATCTTTAGCTTGTCAGAGGTTGACTTTAAACGTGTCTAACGTATTTTGCTTTTAGTCTAGGAAGTTATTCACAACAAAAGTATCAAACATGGACACAAAGTGTTTAGAAGTAATATAGCAAATACATTTAATATAGGGATATAATTGAAAAATACATAAAGTGGAGGAAAGAATGGCTTACAATCGGAGTTGTGGACCTCGGAAGCAGAATGGTCCCAAAAGCAAAAGAGAGAGAGAGAGAGAGAGAGAGAGAGAGAGAGAAGAGAGAGAGAGAGAGAGAGAGAGAGAGAGAAAGAGAAAAGAGAGAGAAGAGAGAAGGGAGAAGAGCCAAGAGCCAAGAGCCAAGAGAGAAAAAAAGGAGCGTTCTTCTCTAAGCATATCCTTATATACCCCTGAGTCTCTTTGAAGTATATAGTGACCAGGATACCAATTGGGGATGGACCACTGCATGAATAAACATTGAATGGGACACTAGCCCATTACAAAGGCTTCACACAAACTCTCACACATGCGCATACACACACACACATTCACACCTAGGGTCAATGTAGGGTGCTTAGAACACCCACTGGCAGGCTAATTCCTATATGTATTAAGACACCTAGTTTGTGTTTCCTTATGTGTGTGACTATGTGTTTTACTTAAGCGTAAGCAATAGAGCATGATAAGGCGTGCTGTTATAGAAAAGTAATCAATGGCTTTGGACAACTGAAGATTGGGAATTCCACAGCGCTGTGAGATGAATATAAATAAAATGCTCCAGCAAGAGGCAATATGACATTTATTTTTTATCAATTAGTGTTGCAAAATTTGGAAAAATCCTGGTGTTAAACCAGGGAGCCATAGTAATAATAATAATAATAATAATGCTCAAGTTGTGAACTGGCTCTATTTGCTATCCTGTTGCTGTGTGAGAGCATTTTATATTAACTACAGAGGTGTAGCAGCTCTAAATGCTGTGGGGAGAAGCATTACAAGTTAAAATTCAACAGTCAACTCTGCTCCTTTGTAGGGCTTTGTTGGTGTTATTTATGGCAGAAATAACCCACACAATGCCATTAGGGGAGATCAGAAAATGTTCAACATAGGTAACAAGAGTCTTGAATAATCTAATGACTATTTCAAGATCAGATTGTAGTTTTAATCTGAAACATAAGATCACTGGCTGTGGTTAACATTTACAACTTTGGTAGGCCTAAATGCAACAATTTTTACCCAAACCCAGTCTTATGCTACAATTTTAACTACTTTAGTCTAAATGTACTTCAGTACATTAACAACTGTAACAACTTTAGCTACATTAGCCTAAATGCACTATAATGCATTAACAACTATTCAACATCAGCTAAAGCCACATTAGTCTAAATGCCATGTGTTCCTATAAAAACAGTAGTGTTTGTATTTGATGTAAGAAACTGTGATTTTAACAATATAAGCTTAATTCAGATGTCAAAGAGTTTTTAAGCCAGTCTGTTACAACAGATCGTAATTTGGACATCTCAGAAATCTTTGTCAGGACGGAAGTACATAAAGCACAGAAGGTCATTAACCATGGCATCATCAAAAACAATGTTTAATATTAGAGGACAGCTAAGCCCTTTGCTAAAAGCCCTAAAATTCTTGGCACTTCATTAAATAGAGCTATAAGCTCACACAGTGTTTTTTGCACAGGCACATTTATGTGAGCTGTATGACCTGAATGTGCATTTTTGCGTCGAAGGAAATAAGGTGGTGGACGTCCGTTCCCTAAAGACCAGCACTTCTGGACCGCATGGCCAATTTTGTGGCAGAAGGAACAGAATTTTCCTTGCTTAGTATGTGACTGGGATTGCACATGTTGGTTTAAACATACTTCTGTGGCTTTAAATTCTGGCTTCTCATCTGCTATCCACTGAACTGATGCAATCTGGTGTTTGTCCTGTTTATTGCGCCTTTCTATTTCGGATGCCCATCTCACTATAGAGTTAAATGTGTGTTCAGGTGGGTTAGCACCGACACGAAGTGCCTGCTGCACGTGTGACCCTGCATTAGTTTTAAGATATTCTAAGAGGATCCTATCATCTTTAGTAGGCTCAGTTACACCCGAAAATTCTCTGAATGCTATCCAGAGACGCTCGGCAAATTCCTCGAATGACTCTTTGCCCTGTTTTGTGTTCATTATCCTACTCCATTCGGCCGGAATATCTCCTCTAAGGTTTAAGAGGGCACGCTTTAATCTTGCTAACACATCGGCATGGGTTTCGCCTATCACAGGATTCATGATTGTCCCATCTAGTAGTTCACCAGGGGCTCTGGACGCTAACTCACCCGGGATAGTTGTGAGCACTATTTGCCAAATGTCTCGTAATTCTAATCCGAATGTGCTGGATTGTAGAATTATATTGTTCCAATATGGCTCAAATGGACCAGAACGGGGGAGCGGGCCTATTTTATTGGCGTATGCGGCACATTCTTGAAAAGTTAGCTGCCTGCTAACTTCAAACCTCTCCCCGTTGGGGGCGGTCATTGTTTTTATTACAGCTATGTGTGATGAACTAGCTGCTTTTGAT
The DNA here is from genome assembly GCA_023630585.1 of Cranoglanis bouderius. Lineage (NCBI taxonomy): Eukaryota > Metazoa > Chordata > Actinopteri > Siluriformes > Cranoglanididae > Cranoglanis > Cranoglanis bouderius. The sequence continues at coordinate 33,569,039 of CM042535.1, read as the reverse complement.
CTAGTATGGACAGGGCTACGGGCCCCAAATCCTAACCCCGGAATGGTTGCGGCTATTGTGGGACCACTTCTCTGTCTGCTTGGGCTTTCTTCTAATATGGGAGCCGACGCAGCTGTATGGGCCTGGGCTAGAGACAGTCGTGCGTCGCTGTCACCACGGCTGGCAGTGTGGGTTGGCTGAGGTGGTGCTATATCACCCTGCCGACGAGCTTCGGCTAAACTGGTGCTAGCCGCAAGCAGTAGCGTATCATCGTCTTCTTCAGTGTTTTCTAACTCGTTTGGCGATGCGTTGGGGCCTAAATGTTGTTTAAGCGCGGATATAGGAATTCCCACACGGTCACAGCACTTCTCAAGTGTTGCACTATATTTCGTACTTTCTTCGAACGCAGACTGTAGACGGTTTATCCGTTGGATGAACATCTCACTTTGTCTTGCCCAGTTCTGCTTGTCATATAAGAAGCTATCGATCATCGCTTGCATTCTCATTATTTGTTCGGCCTGAGCGCGTTGAGATATACGCAAATTCTCCAATTCTGAATTACTCTCTTTTTGAGCGGTATTGCAATTACTGTATACTAAGTACCCAACAGCTGAGAGGAGCTGGTGCAGTGGAAGCTTACTTGACCACTGTGCAAATCTACCCTTGGTGCCTAGTGTATAGCCACCGGACGAATACCACTCATAAATTTCTTCGGTGGTCGCTGTTAAGTCTAGACCCTCATTGTCTAATTGGACTAAAATATCTTGTACCTCGGTTGCCCATGTGTCTAAAAAGACCTTCCGATTTCCCTTGCCCTTTCTCTGAGCCATTGTGTATGAGCTAAAGTTCTAACTCCAATTATACGCGTCGGCGCGTCTGCTACACTGTGGGTATTCCGACCCGTTCTATAAATGTGTCTGTATATCGTGCACCTATAGCTTTCCCTGCTGCTGAAGAGTAAGATAAATTTGTCTTACCTTAGAGGGGGTCAAACCAAAGCGCAGGCACAAATACTTTCAGTGTAGTGTCAATGACTTCCTGCTAATTCAGATCTTAAAAAGGTGTTACCAAATGCTCATACAGTCACCATCAGCAGGCATATAATATAGTTATATATTATAGATATATAATCACGTCGGGGTCACCAAAACTGTAGGGCTCTAATATGTAAAGGTGATTACTTAGCCCTCTGCTCTCCTATAACCAACGACGGAAATAGGTGCAGCGAAGGTTAATGCGTGTTTTAATATATGATTTAAATATCTGACTCCATTTAATTGATTATCTGACTCCAATAGAATAATCTTCTAGTTCATGCTAGAAGTGTTAGCATTCAGTGTTCTACTAATATTTGCTCTTAAGCAACTTTGAGTGAGGTTTTCATTAGAATGACGTTCCTACGTCAGAGACTTTTATATAACTTCTTTACTAAACCATTAATTTGTTAGCTCAGAGGTTTCTATCAACGTGCAAGCCTAGGCCTTTTTTACTTGTCAGAGGTTTTGTTTGAACTTGCAAGTATTAACCTGTATCTTTAGCTTGTCAGAGGTCGACTTTAAACGTGTCTAACGTATTTTGCTTTTAGTCTAGGAAGTTATTCACAACAAAAGTATCAAACATGGACACAAAGTGTTTAGAAGTAATATAGCAAATACATTTAATATAGGGATATAATTGAAAAATACATAAAGTGGAGGAAAGAATGGCTTACAATCGGAGTTGTGGACCTCGGAAGCAGAATGGTCCCAAAAGCAAAAGAGAGAGAGAGAGAGAGAGAGAAAAGAGAGAGAGAGAGAGAGAGAGAGAGAGAGAGAGAGAGAGAGAGAGAGAGAGAGAGAGAGAGAGAGAAAGAGAAAAGAGAGAGAAGAGAGAAGGGAGAAGAGCCAAGAGCCAAGAGCCAAGAGAGAAAAAAAGGAGCGTTCTTCTCTAAGCATATCCTTATACAGGGGGTTGTGTGTGTGTGTCTGTCTGTGTGTGTACGTGTGTGTGTGGGTGCAGAGAATACATATTGCAACATATATGATAACTGTTATTCCCTAAATTTCATAATATTTATGATATCACCACATCGTTCACCATGAAATATTGATACAAATGACACCAAACATGCCCTGAGGAATACTGTAATTAAACGCAGTTTAGATAACCAGTTTTAGTTCACCTGGTGTCTCTGAAACACATTCCTGATCATTTTAACCTTAATCACATTACTGCCACAATTTTATAAATCTACTACAAATCCCTCCTCTGGGACGTCTGAATGCAGAGCCATTTTAACGGCCCGAGAACATGTGGCAGTCATCATAGGTTGAAGGGCAGTGATGTCTACAGGTGATCATAGAGCTGACCAGGACACGACTCCTGAAGATTCAGTTCCACCAGGCATCTTTAGCTGTGTGGAGTAACTGGCCAGGAATCTTGCTGTCTGGTTTGCACTCTGTTGCAGCTGAAGTCAGTTGCTTGGTGTGGGCTCCTGTGCCCCTCCCAGCAGGGTGTGTCTGTCCTTCCAGCAGAAAGACGAATCAGTGTCCAGTGGTACTCTTGTCCAAGATGCATGAATGTCCCATTTTGAAGTTTCTTCTTACTTCCTTTGCGGGACGCAGGAGAACCCATATTTCGAAGAGGTCCTCAATCCTTCAGAAACTTTTCTCTGTTATTTGGACAAACACTTGGATACACTGATATACTTCCATTTGACACATATTGCAACTGTAAACTCAGACTGACAACATACACATGGCATAGTTTCATATTTCATGGAAACAACAATGTGGTGAATATATATATATATATATATATATATATATTTTTTTTATCTTTAAGTGATTAAACCATTTGATCCCATTTGATAACCTGGTCCTTGATAACAATCTCTAATAAATGATTAAATCTAGAAAAGTATGCTCAGGATGTATAAAAGGGTGTGCGTTAATGTTATTTATAAATAACAATATACTCAACAGATATTGAAGGTAAGTTGCTCCTGTACAAACTGAACGTATATTTCTCATAGAAGAGTTAATTTAACTCATAATATAGTTTTTAATCTTAAAAAGCCTATGCATGTAGTTCAGCAGCTGTAGTGGAAGCAAACTTAAATGATTTAACATGGTAGGACTATGAATAATAAAACTCAAAATAAAATCTCACAAATGTGAAGAATAAAAGGATGTGATATCGGTTCACAAATAAACCTGATTTTGTGCTTAACTGGTATGTAGTTATAACAGTTGTTAAACTATATAAATACATTTTCTGCGTGTTGAGTAGACTATACTGATACCCTCCTCAGGTACTGAGAAGTAGTCTAATATAATCTACTTGAAAGTTAAAACAAACAAAAAGGTAGAGAAATAAAAAAGAAAAATTAAGATGTTATGTGAATGACTCATTTTTTTTCTTCTGATATACAAATCTCAGTGGATCCAGAGTTTCTTCTGGAAACACTGGGTGCATGAATAAACATTGAATGGGACACTAGCCCATTACAAAGGCTTCACACAAACTCTCACACATGCGCATACACACACACACATTCACACCTAGGGTCAATGTAGGGTGCTTAGAACACCCACTGGCAGGCTAATTCCTATATGTATTAAGACACCTAGTTTGTGTTTCCTTATGTGTGTCTGTTACTATGTGTGTGTCTATGTGTTTTACTTAAGCGTAAGCAATAGAGCATGATAAGGCGTGCTGTTATAGAAAAGTAATCAATGGCTTTGGACAACTGAAGATTGGGAATTCCACAGCGCTGTGAGATGAATATAAATAAAATGCTCCAGCAAGAGGCAATATGACATTTATTTTTTATCAATTAGTGTTGCAAAATTTGGAAAAATCCTGGTGTTAAACCAGGGAGCCATAGTAATAATAATAATAATAATAATGCTCAAGTTGTGAACTGGCTCTATTTGCTATCCTGTTGCTGTGTGAGAGCATTTTATATTAACTACAGAGGTGTAGCAGCTCTAAATGCTGTGGGGAGAAGCATTACAAGTTAAAATTCAACAGTCAACTCTACTCCTTTGTAGGGCTTTGTTGGTGTTATTTATGGCAGAAATAATCCACACAATGCCATTAGGGGAGATCAGAAAATGTTCAACATAGGTAACAAGAGTCTTGAATAATCTAATGACTATTTCAAGATCAGATTGTAGTTTTAATCTGAAACATAAGATCACTGGCTGTGGTTAACATTTACAACTTTGGTAGGCCTAAATGCAACAATTTTTACCCAAACCCAGTCTTATGCTACAATTTTAACTACTTTAGTCTAAATGTACTTCAGTACATTAACAACTGTAACAACTTTAGCTACATTAGCCTAAATGCACTATAATGCATTAACAACTATTCAACATCAGCTAAAGCCACATTAGTCTAAATGCTACCACTAGGTTTTTATGGCAGGAGGAGGAGCCCCATGGTGCTATGATAGGATTATATCACCTTCAGGCCTAGTACGTTGCCGTGGGGATAGGAAGGTGAGAAGTTTCCTGTCGCAAACCAGAGGGGGTTGTGTGTGTGTGTCTGTGTGTGTGTGTACGTGTGTGTGTGGGTGCAGAGAATACATATTGCAACATATATGATAACTGTTATTCCCTAAATTTCATAATATTTATGATATCACCACATCGTTCACCATGAAATATTGATACAAATGACACCAAACATGCCCTGAGGAATACTGTAATTAAACGCAGTTTAGATAACCAGTTTTAGTTCACCTGGTGTCTCTGAAACACATTCCTGATCATTTTAACCTTAATCACATTACTGCCACAATTTTATAAATCTACTACACTGCTGCTCACAAATGCTCACTTCTCCCCTTAGCCTTGCTTCCACTACTCTTTCCCACAACTTCATTGTATGGCTCATCAGCTTAATACCTCTGTAGTTTCCACAACTCTGCACATCTCCCTTGTTCTTAAAAATCGGCACCAAAACACTTCTCCTCCATTCCTCAGGCATCCTCTCACTCTCTAAGGCCTCGTTGAACAACCTAGTTAAAAACTCTACTGCCATCTCTCCTAGACACTTCCATACCTCCACTGGTATGTCATCAGGACCAACCGCCTTTCCTCTCTTCATCCTCTTCAAAGCTCTCCTAACTTCACCCTTGCTAATCCCTTCTACTTCCTGCTCAACAATATTTGCCTCTACTACTCTTCTCTCCCTGTCATTTTCCTCATTCATCAGTTCCTCAAAGTACTCCTTCCATCTTTCCCTCACCCTCCTGTCACCTGTCAACACATTTCCATCTCTATCTTTAATCACTCTAACCTGCTGCACATCCTTTCCATCTCTATCCCTCTGCTTCACCAACCGATACAAATCCCTCTCATCTTCCTTACTATCTAACCTTGCATACATGTCCTCATAAGCTTTCTGTTTGGCCTTTGCCACCTTTATCTTAACCTCACGCTGCATCTCCCTATATTCCTGTCTACTTTCCTCCGTCCTCTCACTGTCCCACTTCTTCCTAGCTAACCTCTTCCTCTGGATACTCTCCTGAACTTCCTCATTCCACCACCAAGTCTCCTTGTCTTCTTTCCTCCTTCCAGATGACACACCTAGCACCTTCCTACCTGTCTCCCTGATCACTTTGGCTGTAGTAGTCCAGTCATCTGGAAGCACCTCCTGACCACCTAAAGCCTGTCTCAACTCCTCCCTGAAAACCACACAGCACTCTTCCTTTTCCAACTTCCACCACTTTGTCTTCTGCTCTGCCTTTGCTTTCTTCATCTTCCTCACCACCAGAGTCATCTTACACACCACCATCCTATGCTGTCTAGCTACACTCTCTCCTACCACTACTTTGCAATCGCTAATCTCCATCAGATTACAGTGTCTACATAAGATATAGTCCACCTCTGTGCTCCTGCCACCACTCTTATATGTCACCCTGTGTTCCTGCCTCTTCTGAAAGTACGTGTTCACCACAGCCATCTCCATACTTTTAGCAAAGTCTACCAACCTCTGTCCTTCTGGGTTCCTTACCTGAAGACCAAACCTGCCCATCACTTCCTCATCCCCACTATTCCCTTCACCAACATGTCCATTAAAGTCTGCCCCTATCACCACTCTCTCACCTCTGGGAACACTCTGCATCACTTCCTCAAGCTCGCTCCAGAATCTGTCTTTCTCCTCTTGCTCACAACCTACTTGTGGAGCATAAGCACTAACAACATTCAACATCCCACCTTCAATTTCCAGCTTCAGACTCATCAACCTATCTGACACTCTCTTTACCTCCAGAACATTCTTCACAAACTCCTCCTTCAGGATCACTCCTACTCCATTTCTCTTCCTGTCCACCCCATGATAAAACAGTTTAAACCCTGCTCCAATGCTTCTAGCCTTGCTCCCTTTCCACCTGGTCTCCTGGACACACAGAATGTCAACTTTCCTCCTCTGCATCATATCTACCAGCTCTCTGCCTTTACCTGTCATCGTACCAACATTCAAAGTCCCTACTATCAGTCCTAAACTCCTGCCTTTCCTCTTCTCTCTCTGCCTACGGACGCGCCTTCCTCCTCTAACACACCTTCCTCCTCTCCTTCTTCGACCAACAGTAGTGCCCTGTAGGTCAACGGCACCGATGGCGGTCATTGTTAACCCCGGGCCCCGACCGATCCGGTATGAAAGTCATTTTAATGATTCGCATATTGAATTTGGCAAAAGTTTTACGTCGGATGCCCTTCCTGACACAACCCTCTCTATTTATCCGGGCTTGGGACCGGCACAAAAATTACACTGGCTTGTGACTTCCTGTGGCTAGATTATTAATATTTAGCATCAAAATAGTAAAAGAAACCGTTGTGTAACATGCAATGCTGCCTGATCCAGAATCCATGCAAATCCGAATTCAACATTAACAGTTCACCATCTTATTCTAATGTGAAAGACTCAGATAACACATCTGTAATAAAAAATAAAAGACATTACAAAAGAATTTGAAAATAAGTGCGTGCACGACTCTCTGAGTCGGCTCCTTTAAGTGAACGATGGGAGCCGCCTCCCGCCTGAGAGCCGATTTCAATTTTTTGTAAAATTGTCTATGTTATTAAAATGCATGTATTAAATGTATTAAAATGGAGAATGTTATCGCACGTGATTGGTCGCACTCCACGCACTGACTGAATGCTGTGTTGACGTATATGTGCGTGCGACCAATCACGTGTGATAACATTCTCCATTTTAATACATTTAATACATGTATTTTAATAACACAGAAAACATAAAGGCAGAATGTAGAATTTGTAAGGTAAAAATATCATATGGAGCAGGGTCCACTGACAACCTTTACAGGCGTATTAGAATTGTACATCCAACAGTGCAGTGTGTGTGATTTGTTTGGGATGGTTTGTGTTTTGGATAGTTCAGTATAAATTCAACGTTCAATACACGTGTAATAGTGTTTGATGTTTTTACATTATTTGAGGTTTTTATGCCAAATATAATGTAAGATTATGTAAAGATTATAAGGTTTAGTATAATTACATTAAATGATTTAAGTGATATATGTGCACACATACGAATCATAGGTCAAAATATTGCTAAATTTGGCTGAATTATAAAAGCCAGAAGTGGTACTAAATGAAGAGCCATTTGGGAGCCGAAAGAGCCGACTTACGACTTAGCAAAAAAGCAGGTTTTTGTTTTTTGGCCGCTTCGAGCTCATAGTGACCTCTGAACGCTCAGCGCGGGTGTGAGCGTGGGCGTGACACGTGACCAATTGTCATGGCAACGTCAGATAACGTAAAGACTTAGACACCTACATGTACGCTATAGAAATCAAAGATATAATTGGCCATGGCTAGTGAAAAAGTGCGGGGGACACATTCTACACATAAAAGGCGTTAGTTTTGAGCCTTATGGCTTTCCATAGTACCTCGGTGGTACGAGCACAGCATCTCGCGGGGCGAGTAATTTTTTTTTTTTTTTTTTTTTTGCTGTTGTTGTTGTTTGCATGAGCGCTGTTTGGGTGGGGCTGGGGAAAACCTATCCCGACGGGGAAACGGGAGTTCGACACAGCACCAGCGCTGAGTGCAGTACGGCTCGAGTCGGGGCCGCGGCGGTGAGAGCGCGTCATGCTAGCCACGAGTCCACCAGGGAACCTAAAATAACGCTCATAATAAGGAAAAGCTACACCTTATATTAGCTTGATATACTTTTCTTTTACAGTAAACTCCAGCAAATTACTTCACCAGCTCTCACCTCCTGTGCTTATAGCGTAGAATCTGGCTAGTAGCTTTCAAGCAGGATCAGAAAAAATGTATCAGCCCAATTGGCTAATCATGTTTCTGTTTCTCACCACAGCAGATAATAAGATGTGATTAAACAAAGGAATGCATTCATTAAAAAAAAAAAACTTATTTCCTTTTATTTCAATCAGTGCACTTTAATAGTTTCTGTTAGCCCTTCTTTTTCTTTTTTTTCCCCCTTTTTTTCCGGCCATTCGGGGTCTCACGAAAGTGCTGATTGGGTGTTCAATGACACTTCGATACACCCTTTTGCTTTCGTCGACCAATCAGAAGTCAGAATGTCTTTAACTTCATGGACCAATAAAATTCGCAGTCTTGCTGACAGGACCTCAGTAGAGTGTTGGCAAACCAACCCATCCGGATACCGCACTAACTTGCCTGCGAGTGGATGAACTACTCCGTGCTTTGTTCCACAAAGCCATCAGTTCTATCAAGTGACCTTTCTTTCGGTTTTGGATATGCTCTTCCTGTTTTCTTTTTCACGTATAGGTTAAAAGTATTTTGTTATATTTTCTGACATCCTCAGCGTTTGTGTGCGGCTTTTCCCAAACTACTTTGTTCATTCTGTTGCTAGCTAGCGGTTTGGCTATTGTTCCCCAAGTATTATTGAGTTTCCTCCCTACTGACAAATCAGATTTTTTTTTTGAAAATCTGACCAAGATAGGCGGCTCGGGTACCAAGATGTCGAACCGAATGGTGTGCAGAGAAGCGAGCCACGCCGGCAGCTGGTACACCGCCTCAGGTAGAGCCAGGGAAAAGGGGCCGATGTCCTGCAAGCTAGCTAACATTAGCTAGCTGGCGTTGAGCGGGTGGGGGGCTGTGTGATCAGCTGTGAATTTTTAAATACCTCGGTGTACATAACAAGGCCTTGGCTTGCATTCGAGTGCTCGCCGTTGTTATTACTTGGTTGGCAAGTATTATTAACACTAACTTTTAGGGCCTAGCGCCAGCTGATCAGGTCACATGGAGTGATTTTCTTTTAACGAATACTAACCTTTTGTTACTGCTATGTATTGCTGAGCGAGTTTAGGGACAAAGCCGCTGGCTAGCTAAGAATGTATTCGGCTAACCAGTAAGCTAAAAATGTGTTGACGGTTTGAGTAACAGCTCTAATGTATTACTCTACAAGTGAAATTAGTTAGTAAAGCAGTGTCGGATAAAAAATTTAAAAAAAAAAAAAAAAAGCAAACATCTTTTAAATTTATTTTCATGTCAGTATCCAGCGCAGCATATGGGTAGCTATTTGTTCTAGCTAACTAGCCATTCTACGATAGAAAACATTATTATCGATTATTAGCTACCTGGGGAAACGATAAGACCTTATACTGCCTAGATATAAAGGTGTACATGTTAAACCTTATTGGAGTTAACGGACAAAAAAAACAAAAAAAAAAAAAAACGACTGCCTAGATGTGTCAACACGGGCAAGATATCGTTCGTTTAAGTCTAACCTCTGACTTGGGCTATTGGCTAGCTATGCTGTTTCCAAATTGGCATCTTGTTAGTCAGCAGATTTTGAAGCTGGCTGAAAGTGTGTCAGTTTGCTGGCACTGGCAAACCGGAATGTATTTCACTGCCTGCCAGGACTTCGTCTACATGTTCCTGGCAGGCAAAACCTGCGCCCCCTCTGACGTCACTGTGGCGAATCCGTTCAGCGTCGTCAGCTATAAGATACTCCAGACATGCTTTTACTTCTTTGTGACCTACGTGCGCTCTGATCATTTAATCCCCAGTGTAAAAAAAGTATGAATATTCGGTATATTGCATCTCTTTTGCATTTCAGCGTGCTAGGGTATTGCACAGGCCTGAGATCGTGTAAGGCAACCGAGGTGTTTTGAAGTCAACATAAATTCGTTCGAGTCTAAATCAGACATCACTGACAGGTTAGAACACTCTGGTGAGCTCCCGTAAATAGACTATTACACCGGTATGTCCTTGGAGAGTTTGCCAGAAGATACAAACACCTGGTAAGCCTTAAGAACACCATGCAGTCTGCTTTAAAGAAAATAATTTTTTAAAAAAAGGCACTACATAGACTGTAGAATTCTGGGACGACCTGAACTCTGTTGAACATACATTTCACTTTCTGAAGACAAAGCGATTGAAAGGCGGCGTGAAATACTTGTGAAGGCATTCAGTCCAGACGTTCATCAAACAAGATGCGAATCGTGTGATTCGACATCCATGTGCTTACGGTTGCAAAGTATATGACATCAAGTATTAAGCATCACAGTGAGGGTTTTAATTCTTCCAGCTCTTTGTGATTAGCAGCTGTGTATAAGTGTTTATATGTTTGAGAACTAAGTTCTTGAGATAATCGTCTTGTGAGGACATTGATGAGTGTTATGTAGGGCTATCAGATGTAAAGAGATTTTTGCCACCTGATTCTGTGGTGTTTGGACTGTTTAAAATGTGCAAAACCTTTGTGGGATTCGGCAAACACGCTGTTCGATAGAGACAATGTGAAATGTTGGATCATGTTCAGGTGTTCCAAAAGCAGCTGTCTTACCCCAGTCCCATGTTTTGCTTGCCCGTAAGTCTTATTAAGTAGGCTAAAAGCCACAAAAAAAAAAGGGAAACAAAGTGTCTTGCTAGTGTTTTCATATACGTGAAGTGACTGCATGTTGTATAAGTGTTGTAGTGTACAGTATTATAGTATTTGTGCTGCACTGTACTGTATTTTGCTTAGTTTTTCAGTGTTTCCATGTCCAGTTGTATTCCTGTTTTCGGAAAGACCATCTAGCATTTGTTTGTCAGTCGTCACCAACCCTCTTCCTTAAGCTCTACCTTCCCTCAGGTTTCATCTCCAACCAAAATCTAACACACCTGTTTTTAGTTGGATCAAGAACTTCTTAAAGCAATGATTAGATGGTCGGGTGGGCATGGTTATGGTTGTAGCTAAAGTCTTCAGGAAGGTAGATCTCCAGGAACAGGGTTGGTGACCATTGGTTTAAGTTAATTAATGTGCATAGTAAAATGGTTCCCACCAACAGCCAGACCAGGCCCTTGGTTCACATGTATAGTGCAGCTGGTGGTGGGATCTGGAAAAGTGTAGCACATGCCACGGCACTGAGGTGCAGCATGTTGCATTTAAACAAATCAATAGGGAGTAGATTTGCCACATTCACAAAATACTTTGTTTCCATCATCTTGTAATAATGGGCATGAGAATACAACCCCAAGATTATTTACATATATGGCATTTGGCAGATGCCCGTATCCAGCTCGACTTACATTTATTGCGTTTTATATAACTGAGCAGTTGACGGTTAAGGGCTTTGCTCAAGGACCCGGTAGTGGCAGTGTAATTTCAAATGCACACATCATAAGCAAGCTTATATATGACTAAAATCGCTGCACCTGAAAGAAGTATGGTTAAAGACATGCTTCCAAGTTGTTGGTATGACTTAACAGAGCTGCAGAGCAGGCATCATAACAGAATGCTTTCCCTTTGAACTGTCTTGAAGCCACATAGCCCAGGATAATCGTTATCAAAGACACACGGAGCCCTGGGGAAATTTTGTAAACTCGCTCCACAGACCTGCACAACCTTAACTAGTGCACTAGAATTAGCCCGCTAGATTCCTATTATTGGCTTTGTATTCAGCAGCAGTCAAATTGATGTATAAAATAACATTTATATTCTCATAACACTTCTGTAATACTTGGGAGACCTCAATAATGGCAACAGAAAATTTATTTTAGGGCTGCAAAACTAATCCCCAAAATAGATACGTCACTGTTGTGGTGCACTACATCACTTGATTTTGACTAAAAATGCATTTGATGGAAATGGCGGAGCACATAACGGCACTCCAAAGTATTGAAGCTCTCTACATTATGCTACACTGTTGGCTTAATGACATTGTGTTTTCATGTGAGTAATATTTTGATGTGTAATAATTTGTTTGTGGGAATGTGAGAAACCGGTACAAGCACAATCTACCAGCTTGAATCATGCTTATTAACTGCTGACGTGTACTACCATATCTGGTTTTTCTGGCTGTTTTGCACATTTATGGCCATCATCAATCATTTCTGCCAAATAGTAGTTTGTATGACAACTTGATGGGTTGATTGGTCAAATGAATCATTAGTTTATGAGACCAAAGTTTTCTCATCCGAAAAGAACATGCGGCATATAGTGGGTATAAAAAGTCAACACACTGGCAAGGTTTTGTGATAAAAAATAAATAAATAAAAACCATAAGATAAATCATGTCAGAACTTTTCCCACCCTCAATGTGAAATTGCAACATATAATAAAAAATTAAGTGAAAAACAATCAAACATTTTAGGCAAAATAAAGTTACAGTGACTTTCTTGCATAAGTGTGCACAACCTTTTATAATTGTGTTCGGAATGAACCAATCACATTCACACATTGTGTTTTCGAGTAATTATCATACAGCCGTCATCAATTGAATTATTCTGATTAACCCCAAATAAAGACCAGCTGCTTCTGTAGGATTTTCTTGACACTGTCTTGGTTTCATCTGACTGCTGAAGCCATGGCCTGCAAAGAGCTGGCAAAGCCTGTACAGGATCTCACTGTCGAAAGGAATCGATCAGGAGAGGGGTACACAAAAATTTCCAAAGTGTTATATGTAGAGTGGAGAAAGAGTGGGAAAATATTGCCAAGTTGGATACGCCATGCTGATAGACTCTTACCCAAAAGGACTGAGTGGTGTAATCAAATAAAAAGGTGCTTCAACAAAGTATTAGTTTAGGTGTTTGCACACTTGCGCAACTAGGTTATTGTAAGTTTTTTTTGTTTGTTTTTTTCCTGATTGATTTTCACTTTATTTGTTTACTTTGCAATTGCTCATTAAAGATCTGACATGATTTATCTTAGTGTCATTATTTTACTTCACAACAACCTGCCATTTTAGTAGGGGTGTGTATACTTTTTATGTCCACTGTATTCAGTGGCAAGCAAAATGAATTAAGAATTAGAGTGTTTCAGTCAGTGAGAGCCAGTGGATGTTGGAGTTTATTTTGAATTTATCTGGTGTGGTAAGATATTTAGTTGTTTTAAAAAAATAAAAAATAAAAAAAAAGTCAGGAATACTGTCACCTTATAGGTTAGTTTGTAAGTCTCATTTGGTCTACATATGCACTTGATAATATTCTAATGCTGTGACTGATAAATATCAGTAATTTTGTATTGCAGTTAGTGCCTCGTTATTTAATTAAGCCTTAAGAATTCAGTAGTAGTAGTTGAAATATTTTTAATATATTTAAATTTTTAAATAAAAATATTTTAGCATTTATGTATTTTGAAAAATACTCTTTAAGTAATTGAATAATCAGTGGGGGGGAAATCAACAGATTAATTCATTATCTAAATAGTTATACTTACGTACTTATGTTTTTTCTACCCCTGTCAGGCATCCTATATAGTGCTCATAATGTGCTTTGAGATGCAGCCCTCAGGGGAGCATTATAAATGTTCCAGAAGTCAGAAAGTTCTCCTTTATTTAGGTACCTCATACTGAAAAAAAAAATGCACTGAATAAATGAAATTAAAAAACACCAAGGCCAATAATAGAAATCTTGGTAACACAGTGGCTTATAAATGTTGTACGTATAAGTATGATTTTGTAGTTTTAAGATGTCTTCACCTGTTCTCAGAGCAAGGTGAGTAATGAAGAACATCAGGTGCTATAATCTTATTAAAAAGTGGGTATTATGGTAGAAAATAACTGTAGTATGCTAGTATTTACCCAACTTATATTTATTTAGTGAATCTTTTGAATGTCTAATTGGGTACTTTAATATACAAATATTATATACTGCCTGTGGGCAGCGGCCTTTCACATTAAATAAAGAAAGTAAGACAAAAACAAGAAAATCCTGATCAAATGAATTATTTAAGTAATGAGAGTTTTTCACCCAATTCTTAAAAGAATCAAAGTATAAGACTTTATGATATAATGCATTTTTTGCCCTATTTTAATACTGTATTTAGAGCACCAAATACAATATTGAACTTTTGTTAGTTAAGCTGTTGTTATTCAATCTGAGGTTTTTTTTGTTTTTTTTTCCTTCTTTCTCTTACTTTAGGATCCCAGCTGAATGCACAGCTGGAGGGCTGGTTATCTCAAGCACAATCTACATTAGGACCTGCTAGAGCCATTATAGCACCGTATGTGATTATAATTTTATAGAAGGAGTGCATTTTAAATAATAATTTGTAGAGTTCCAATTTCTGATTTAATATGTCCTGCAATCATTTTGCTAAGTTGGTTTCGACTTTGGTTTTCTAACACAACATTCTTTTAGTAGCTTTACCCTGAAAATGGTAACCAATTAAAAACAGTTCATTAATGTACATATAAATTAGCGCTGAATTCTTAATGAAGAGCTTTAAGCCCCACCATCTATTTTTGCAGACATGCTGGTTATACATATTGCGGTGCTTGTGCAGCACATGCCTACAAGCAAGTGGACCCTGCTATTACGTGAGTTTAAATGATTATGTAGTGCAATATTAAGCTGAAGTTCTTCATGTTAGAATAATTGACAGCATTTTTGTTTGGCAGCCGGAGGGTATTTATTCTTGGACCTTCCCACCATGTGCCCCTGTCTCGATGTGCTCTATCCCCTGCTGAGGTCTACAGAACGCCACTGTATGACCTGAGGATCGACCAGAAGGGTAAAGCTCTGACAGCATTTCATTCAGTTTTTGTTAGAAACATATTTGGACAAAAGATTGTGTTCATTTTACTTCATGAGTGCCTTTTTTTGTAGCTCATCAGAAAATTGACAATGATCTAGTCTTAACCAAGAGACTTTTAGCCACAGAACGTCCAAGCAAGATAGATAGCCACAGTATGTAATGTCAGGTGATGAACAGTTGCTGGTTTGTAGTGTATTTTGACAGGCTTGACTGCTGTTAAATAACTAGCTGAGGATATGGTAATGCAGTCAGTATTAAAAATACTGACCCCCCCCACCTACCAACCAGGTAGGGCAGAGGTTATCATGTGCTTCCTTCAAGGCACGTGAAGCCAGCTAACTGCATCCTTTCGAACTGCTGTTTATGCAACTTCAGGGGGTGGCGTAAGACTCTGAGGAAAGTGATATCCACCCACTTCTGCATGCATGAGCTCATATATGCCCATGATTGGCTAGTGTTGCTGTGATTGATAGGGGAGAGTGAGTATGTCACCTCTCCTTTCCTTAGAGCGCGACAAATTTTGTGCTCTTGGTCTCCCAGCAACGGATGGCTTCGTCATTGTTGGGAATCGAACTCAAGATCTCCGATCGATAGGGTGGATGCTTTTCTGAAAGTGTGCTTGCTTTTAATAAAGCACTCATTTAGAGTCCCATTAGGATCTGAGAGCTAGCAGTTAATAAGTTCCACAAAAATGTAGGTTTCCTTATTTAGCAGCACTCCGCTTGTCACAAAACCCTCCCTGAATACTGTGTTGTAACTAGGTATTCTCAAACTAGGTAACTAACCAACCTTCATGAATAAAAGCCTATAGCATCGCTAATATGGGATGGGTGCCTCAAAAAAACTGCCTTACAGCTGCCCCTGCATCGCACATCAACAATGTATTTGTATTTCCCCCTTTTAGTGTATGCTGATCTCTGGAAAACAGGCATGTTTGAGAGGATGACTTTGCAAACAGACGAGGATGAGCACAGCATTGAGATGCATCTGCCTTACACTGCCAAAGCAATGGAAAGGTAGTGATCACATGGCTTGCAATCATGAACCACCCTAGCTCATGGGTACATAAAATAAGGTCACAAAAACATCATGTTCAATAATGCAGTAATGTATACTACATAGTTGTATATGTAGTGAATGTAATGCCATCCTGAAAAGTACAGTGCATGCAACACAACAAATAGTAGGTATACTGCATCCATTATTATCTCTTGCTCATTTGAGGGGTTAATGGCAATCACTGTTGACCAGTTTTGCAGTTTGCTTTGACTCTAAAATGATTTTACCATACTGTTTCTTGAAGATAGGGAAGCCAGTTTTAGTGTTGGAGACAGATCCATGTTAGAATAGGACTTCATATACAGTTGCAATCAAGATTATTCAACCCCGATTGCAAATCAGGTTTATTGTCAAAATTTACAGACTTTCAGCTGTTTGCAATGAACAAATCAAACAAAAGCAATTGAAATAGCTCAACACAATGAATGCTTCAAGTAGTTTCCCCAAATTAAACTGAAAATGCAACTTATAATGACTTCTCCAGTCTCAAAAGTATTCAATCCCTTCATGGCAAGCATCTTTAGTACTTAGTAGAGCACCCTTTTGCTGTTATGACCTGCTGCAAATGAGATGCATAGCCAGACATCAGCTTCTGGCAGCATTCCTGAGGAATCTTGGCCCATTCCTCATGAGCAATGGCCTCCAGTTCAGTAATATTCTTGGGTTTGCGTGCTGGAACCGCCTTCTTCAAATCAAAAAGTCAGGTGACTGTGATGGCCCTGTAGGATCTTCCAGGACGTCTTCTGCAACCAAGCCTAGGTGGAATTTGAGGTATGCTTGGGTTCATTGTCCTGTTGGAAGGTCCAATGATGCCCAAGCTTCAGCTTCCTCACAGACGGCATGACGTTTTCTCCTAGGATTTCCTGATACTTCAATGAATCCATCTTGCCTTCCACATGCTGCAGGTTTCCAGTGCCAGAGGATGCAAAGAGCATCACCGAGCCACCACCATGCTTGACTGTGGACAGAGTGTTCTTTCTTCATTCTTCTTTCTCCAGACATACCACTGATCCATCGTGCTGAAAAGATCCACAGAACAGAATCCCAAAACTTCTGTGGCTTATTTATATGATTTTGAGAATATTGGAGCCGACTTTTCTTGTGCTTTTGGATCAGTGGTGGTGAACGTCTTGGAGTTCTGGCATGGAAACGTTCTGCATTTAGTACGTGGTCACTCAAGGGTTTTTCACATCCTGCCTTCTCAGAAATCTGGTTGCAGCCATTGATATCTTCCTTTTTCTGCCCCGTCCAGGTAGTGTAACCACTGTTCTCTTAACTTTGAACTTGCAAACTATGCTTCCAGTGGTGTCTCTAGGAACATTCAGTGCCTTCACTATCTTTTTGTATCCTGTTCCTTGTTTGTGAAGGGCGATGATCTCTTCTCTTAACTTTTTGGACCATTCTTTTGACCTAGCCATATTTCTAACATGCAGTCAAATGTGACACTCAACAAACCCCTAGCCAGTTCAGGTATTTCATGTGTTCCCGCTCAAGCACACCTGGTGCAACTACCCTTGTTTAGTTGCATCAGGTGTGCTTGACACAACTCCTGTTTTGCATATTTGGGCTGTTGTGAGGGATTCTATTCAGGGGGTTGAATAATTTTGAGACTGGAGAAGTCATTATAAGTTGCAATTTCAGTTGAATTTGGGGAAACCACTTGAAGCATTCATTGTGTTGACCTATTTCAATTGCTTTTGTTTGAATTGTTCATAACAAACAGCTGGAAGTCTGTAAATTTTGACAATAAACCTGATTTGCAATGGGGGTTGAATAATTTTGATTGCAACTGTACATTTACAGAAACTTAAACATTTTGAGAAACATTACAGTGACTGAACTTTATAAAATGTTAGAAGGTTATGTCTAGATGAATGAAACAGTACATAGGATTGTACACTCACTGTCCACTTTAAAAGGAACACCTGTACTTCTGATCATTTATGCAGCTGAAGATGAGGGAAAAAAAGACTGGACAGTTGAAGATTAGAAAAAAAAAAATCACCTGGTCTTTTTACAGTCTTCAGCTGTCCAGTTTTGGTGAGTCTTTGCCCATGATGGCGTCAGACTCTTGTTCTTGGCTGACAGTAGTGTAGCCCATCCACTGCAAAGTTCCATGTTTTGTGCAAGCTGAGATGCTGTTCTGCTCACCATGGTTGTAAAGAGTGATTATTTGAGTTTCTATATCCTTTCTGGCAGCTTGAAAAAATCTGGACATTTTCATTTAACCTCTCTCATCAACATGGCATTTCCACTCACAGAACTGTCGCTCACTCAGTGTTTTTTGTTTTGTGCACAGTTCTGTGTAAACTCTAGAGATTATTGTATGTGAAAAAAAAAATCAGCAGTTTCTGAAATACTCAAAACAGTCCATCTGGTACCAACAACCATGTCACAGTTAGTCACAGTGATCACATTTTCCCCATTCTAATGTTTTATGTGAACATTAACTGAAGGCCTATGTCTGCATGATTTAATGAATTGTGCTGCTGCCACATCATTGGCTGATTGAATATCTGCAAAAACGAGCAGGTGTACAGATGTTCCTATTAATGTGGACTGTGAGTGTATGTTCCATATAAATTAGACATGTAGTAATTAATAGTAATGGTTGTTTTCCTTCTAAATCACAGCTGCAAAGATGAGTTCAGCATTGTTCCAGTGCTGGTGGGAGCTCTGAGTGAATCTAAAGAGCAGGAATATGGCAAGCTGCTCAGCAAATACCTTGCTGATCCCTCCAACCTTTTTATTATTTCATCAGATTTTTGCCACTGGGGTGGGTTCTTCTCTCTCTCTCTCTCTCTCTCTCTCTCTCTCTCTCACACACACACACACACACACACGCACACTCACTCACTCACTCACTCACTCACTCACACACACACACACACACACACACACTCACACACTACACTTCTGAGTTTAGTACAGACCTCGCACAAAATATAGGGACTACCAATTAAGCTTATGTAAGACTCCGAAACATACATACATACATACATACATACATATATATATATATATATATATATATATATATATATATATATATATATATATATATATATATATATATATTCTTCATTCATATATATATTCTTCATTCATATATATATATATATATATATATATATATATATATTCTTCATTCATATATATATATATATATATATATATATATATATATATATATTCTTCTTCATATATATATATATATATATATATATATATATATATATATATATATATATATATATATATATATATATATATATATATATATATATATATATATATATATATATATGTATATAATATATATAATTTTATTTATTTATTTATTTTAATAATCAGTAAATGTTTATGTATGTGCAGTGTTCACACACAATAAACAGTAAACCTTTTAAAATGTTAAGAAACTGAAGCATAAAGTATAATTTGTCTAAGTTTACTAAGTGCCAACTTTGGTAGAAACGTAGAAACTTTTTGTAGAAATCAGCGACTGATCCTGATTTTATGATGTCCACTGTGTTTTGCTTTCTCAGCAAAAGTCCATTGTGTTTGCATCCTTTTCTCTAGAAGATCCTTATTGCTTGTTTCCCTGCTAGTGGATTGTAAATTATCTTAAGCGGTGGTCTAGCTTGCAATAGCTGGACACACATGCATATCTCTGAGTGTTTATACTAGACAGAAATAAAGCCATACAAGTTTCTTGAGACTTAATTGAGAGCGATTGCTGAGGGTCTGATCTGTTCAAGCATGTTTGATTTTCTTGATGTGTAGTGTAAAACCCTCTGCGACTAATAGCAAGATCATAGCTGAGAAACGGCAAATGAGAGTCTTCAGAGAAATCAAAGTCATCTGCTCTTATGCACAGCAGATCTCTGAATCCAGTTTTGCATTTTGTTTGGTAGGGCAAAGTGTAAACATAATAATATTGCTTGTATTTAGCATGTCATCCTCAAATGGTTGTTAGGAACAGAAGTTATAAAAATTATATGATTCCTGGGTGCACACAGTTTAAAGAAAGATACATTTCTTTTCACTTTACCTTCAGTTCTTTTTTATAGAACAGACAGTCCTCACTGCTTGTGTCTCCCCAACCAATATTTCCTCAAAAGTTTTTCTCGTTTCCATACAAAATGGCAACAAAATCTGGCTCCTCAGAGTTGATTAACCTTGATCACAGGAATAAATATGTCAACAGTTCACGTTGAAGGTTAGGGTTTTTTAAACTCGCTTTCTGGAATACTCCCCAGGTGCTGCTTTTGGAAACAAGCCATAATCTCTGCAATACTATGGAACAAACTTGGTAGTTGTTTTTGGTACCAAGAATTTTGCTGATATTCTGCCACATAGTAAATACAACACCAGTACAGTAATTAAAGTCATGTATCAGCAATACCTAACACCACCTTCTGACTGTGCATTTGTGACCAAATCTTGGCCATAGACATGGATTTTCAGTGTTATTTGTTGGGCAGAGCATGGTAAATGGGATATGTTTCTGGCCCTGAGGATACCCATATACCATTGGTATTTAAACCGTAGGTAGCAATATTTCTAACAGGAAGAGAGGCTGTCAGAGAAGGTTTTTTTCTGTATTGTTAAACAATGTGATACCTATCTTTGGGACCATGATCTGACAATATTCAGGACATTTCATGTCATTTGATCACCAGATGGGGTGAAGTTGTCTAAATCTCTGCAATACTTTTGTTTTGTTTTTTGGCACCAAACTTGATCTGTTAACAAGCTTGTGACACTTGTCGTGTACATCAACAAAATGTAAAATTTACCAAGCTGTCATTGCCATGGTTGTTGGAAAAATATCCTATAACCTAGCAATTAAACAATCTAGCTATAACATTGTTAGGAAAAAGGGGATTATTAACATACCTCACTTAAGCACTTGATTTAACTAAGGAGGTATTGCTAACTATCCTACTTTGTTAAGTGGACCCTTTTTATTAACAACATGGTTGTCAATGCATGGTATGCAAGTATGCATGGTTAGAATGTTTTGAAAAATTAGACATGATACTCTCAATGATGCATAGGCCTAGTCTAGTTTCCTTATAATCACTCTGGCGATGTGTGCATCTGTGACAGATGGGAGTTGACCGAGGCACAATATTCATAGACTGTATTGCACCCATAACCCCAGTTGGCCCAACTTACTAGCTATATTCCAACATCATTGTGCATGCTTAACACGGACAGTGACATAGCTATACCTGTAGACCATACAAAATATAACTATTATACACACTCTCCAAGAGGGCACTCATAAAGCTTGTGGTCTCTTAGTGCATGCACCTGCTGCTAGTAATTGAAACTAGCTTTTCCTTGCAATAATACAAACGTAGAGTGTGTGTGTGAGATAATAAAACACCACAGCAAGGTTAAAAGCTCGAATTTGATCAGAAGTTTAGAAGGTGTGCGTTATTTTTGTATAACTGCATGGGTAGTTCCAGCTGTAACATGAATGATGGGTTAATATTAATGTGCTATGTTCCTAATATGTTATGTCTATAGTAACAGCTTATACACAGGCACTTGTGCAGCGGATACTTCACATAAACTAAAACTATAATAATGGATAAAAGCAAACATGTTTATTTACAAACATTTGTTTAACTCCATTGTAAGCACTTTGTAACAGTAACAGAGTTTTGCAAAGTTTATCAGCAGTGATGAGTCTATGCTTTCAGGTTTCTTGGTAAAATGACAAACTGTGTTTTTTGAGAGAGAGAGAAGAGTGAGGCTAATGAGGAAATAACATAAGTGAGAACAGGAACTCACTTGTCTCCCCAACATTAAATCTAACTAAAAACCGTTAAAACTCACAGCGTTTTATACAGTAATAAATGAAGCATTGTAATTGTTACCAAATCATTATGGTATAAGCGGAATAACACACTCCACAACATGCTGTTATACAAAAATAATGAACATCACAAAAATTGCAAGTTAATTAGTAGCTTTGCCTTTTGGGGTAACAAGAGAGAGAACATATAACAAGTGTGAACAATTTACAACCCCAATTCCAAAAAAGTTGGGACGCTGAGTAAAATGTAAATAAAAACAGAATGCAATGATTTGCAAATCTCATGAACATATGTTATTCACAATAGAACATAGAAAACATCTCATGTTTAAACTGAGAAAATGTACCATTTTAAGGAAAAACTAAGGTAATTTTGAATTTGATGGCAGCAACATGTCTCAAAAAAGTTGGGACAGGGCCATGTTTACCACTGTGTAGCATCCCCTCTTCCTTTAACAACAGTCTGTATATGTCTGGGAACTGAGGAGATCAGTTGCTGGAGTTTTGGGAGAGGAATGTTGTCCCATTCGTGTCTGATACAGGATTCTAGCTGTTCAACAGTCCTGGGTCTTCTTTGTCGTATTTTTCGTTTCATTATGCACCAAATGTTTTCAGTTGGTGAAAGGTCTGGACTGCCAGCAGGCCAGTTCAGCACCCGGACTCTTCTACTATGAAGCCATGCTGTTGTAATAGATGCAGTATGTGGTTTAGCATTGTCTTTCTGAAATATGCAAGGCCTTCCCTGAAAAAGACGTCGTCTGGATGGATGCATATGTTGCTCTAAAATCTGTATATACCTTTCAGCATTGATGGTGCCTTTCCAGATGCGCAAGTTGCCCATTCCATAGGCACTAATGCACCCCCATACTATCAGAGATGTAGGCTTTTGAACTGAGTGCTGATGATAAGCCGGATGGTCCCTCTTCTTGAGAGGACGCGGCATCCATGGTTTCCAAAAGGAATTTCAAATTTCGATTCGTCTGACCACAGAGCAGTTTTCCAGAGAAGACTGTGGTGTTTCTGGATCACATTCACATATGGCTTCTTCTTTGCATGATAGAGCTTTAACCTGCATTTGTAGATGGCATGGCGAACTGTGTTCACAGACAATGAGTTCTGGAGGTGTTTCTGAGCCCATGCAGTGATTTCCATTACAGAATCATGCCTGTCTTTAATGCAGTGGGTCCAAAGATCACGGGCATGCAATATTGATTTTCACCCTTGTCCCTTGCGCACAGATTTCTCCAGATTCTCTGAATCTTTTGATGATATTATGTACTGTAGATGATGAGATATTCAGAGTCTTCGCAACATTTCTTTTTTGAGACGTGTTGCGGCCATCAAATTCAAAATTACCTTATTTTTTTCTTAAAATGCTGCATTTCCTCAGTTTAAACATTTGATATGTTTTCTATGTTCTATTGTAAATAACATATGGGTTTATGAGATTTGCAAATCATTGTATCCTGTTTTTATTTACATTTTACACAGCGTCCCAACTTTTTTGGAATCGGGGTTGTAAACAGATTTAACATTGAGTCTTGTCAGAATTTCTCAACATTTTTGCCATCTTTTCAGGTCAACGGTTCCGTTACACATACTATGATGAAAATCAGGGCGAAATCTATAGATCCATTGAGCATCTGGACAAGATGGTAAACATATTTCTTTATGGTTTTCCAAATTGTACTAAGTCATTGTTTTGGAGTTTACACTCAGGCAATAGAAGTTTGGATGATTTCTATTATTAAAAACTTTGCTTGAGCAAAGAATGTGTGAAAATCCATTGGTTTATTATCATCATTAAATGCATAAAATGTTTTGCTTTTCGAAATTGTTTTGAAGCCTGTAACAAAATGTTTAGTGTTATATTAACATTAACATTTTATTCCCTTTAGGGTATGGGAATTATAGAACAGCTGGACCCTGTCTCCTTCAGTAACTACTTGAGAAAATATCACAATACTATTTGTGGTCGCCACCCCATTGGAGTTCTACTAAATGCAAGTTGCTTTTCCTCTTTTTCAAAATCAGTAACAATATATGAAGCAGTTTTGCAACTGATTATATGAGTATAGGACAAAATTCAAAATGAGTAGCCTTAAGTAACATTTAATATAATTTAATAATATTTTTCAAAAATAGTTTTTGTTTTTTGTGTGTTTTTGTTTTTAGATGACCTTATCTCTTGATCTACAATACCTGTGAAATGGCATGAGGTTTCTGAGATTTTATGAAATTCTAAAAGATTACTCTCTTGTGTTTTCTTTAGGCTGTGGCAGAGCTGAAAAAGAATGGTTTAGACATGAACTTTTCTTTCCTGAATTATGCTCAGTCCAGCCAGTGCAGAAACTGGTCAGACAGCTCAGTGAGTTATGCTGCTGGAGCTCTTGTAGTTCATTGAGGTGAATTCACACAGGAGCAACTTCCATGGCTTCTTTGAAGATCCCAGAAACGTCCCCAACCATTTTAAACAGCCCAAGCACCCTCATCCTCTCCACCTTCTAACCCTGTTTCCATATTTTCTCCTTGCCTTTTCCAGTGGAAGGACCTTAGATTTGCTGAGATGAGCTATAAAGCATTAAATACTAATCAGATATCTTCAACTATTGCATCCCCTCCTTTTTATTTCTTACTCAATTTGGTTAATGTTCTAGTTTTAAGTATAATTGCAGCCTGTGCTGCTGTGGATGGTTTTTGGTTTTCAATTTTTCTTGCAAGCTTTCCAGCAGTGGATTTTGTAGCGTGATGGAATCTGCAAGGACTTTAGCTGTCAAGTTCTTAAATATCTGTAAGAACGTTTGATTCCGTTAAAGTTGAAATAAAGTAAATGATATATCCATATTGACATTGCCCTCTTTGCAGATCTCTCTGTAACCTACCTAATAAATATATCATATAATACTGCAGTTATGAAAAGAAAGAAAAAAGAGGTGACCGACTACTTTGCTACATTCTTGTAGATGCTGAGAATAGTAGTGATGAGTAATGTTGCCATCATTGTTCATATACCTGTTTCAATTGTCAGTAAAGGGCTAGACAATATCAAGTCCCCAATCCCTCTGGATTACAATATGTCAAAGTTGTTTTATTTTTTACTTCAGTCAATTAAAATGTCTGTCTTCTTATCATTATACTTTCTTCCCTTTTCTTATTTTTAAATTAACCTTTTTTTATTATCAAAGGTTTATTAGCATATTTAAATTGAATAGTTTCTCAGATGCTCACAACCTAACGTTTTTGACGGTCAAGCAGTAGTGTCTACACTAGCACGGAGGCTTTGAAAGTGAAGTCTTCCTATTCATGAATTAGTTTCACATTTTCAAAACATAACAACAGATGGATAGAGGGAATCCTAAATTTCAATTATTAGTATGTTAAATGGTGTTGGCACTAGTGGACTAGCTCCGATGGCCTTCCTGAGGAAATTTTACTCTGTCATGGTTGACACCACCACCTTTTATATTCACCACTTTTGACACCCATTTAGAACTAGAACGAATCTTCCCCTGTTATGTGTTGATCACATGTGGTCTTAAAGTGGCACATAATTCAGCAATATCACAAGAGTGCTGCTGTTCTGAATATCAGCATGACTGTGATTCAACAATACAACAGTACAACAGGTACTCCCAGCGTCACAGATATTCAGTACAACAGCATGATTTTGAGTGTGATATTGCTTTTATACAACAGTTCTATAAACAAGAAATTAATATTGAGTAACTGGTGTTTCAGATATATGATGAAAAGTTTTGTTTATTTTTGCTCTGTCAACAAAACTAGTTTTTGCATGCATAGCTGTTGCATGGGAACACAGACTGACTGACAGCCCATAGTAAGTGTAGTAATATTGTCAATGTTACAGACTATTGCTAGAACAAGCAGAGTGATACAAACAGTGAAATGTACCAGTGCTGTTATGCTAAATATCAGCACTCTTGAAATGCGCTTGTCCAATCAAATTAGTGGACCAGAACTAACTGTTGTATAATGAGTGATATCGCATTGTTCAGTTTTTATTGGACTTTTCATGTCAAGTTCTTATATATGTAAGGATATATTCCCATCCAGTGCCCTGTTCCTGGGATCCACAGTGAACCTGACCAGGATAAAGTGGTAACTGAAGATAAAGAAATTATGAGTAGTAGCAAATATAGGTAAGGTAACCCATGTTCGAAGCTTTAAAATGCTTGACCATTTTTTAAAAATGATTGACCATACACACACACACACACACACTGTGCTGCACTTCGTGCCCACTGTCTAAGCCACGGGCAAAAAGACCTCCTTCCTTCAGTCTGTCTTTTTTACTTCAGTATCTTGATAAGGCTTACAGGTCATTTGCTTTGCACATGTTTGAGTCTCAATTTACACCAATGAAGCATTAATAAACTGTCCAGAACCAGAACTATTGAAAGGCTTGTGAAAGAAAAAGTGGCCAATTTTTTTCCCCAGATGAATTTGCAATAAGTCTGCTGGACTGCTGTCTT
Source organism: Cranoglanis bouderius (assembly GCA_023630585.1). Lineage (NCBI taxonomy): Eukaryota > Metazoa > Chordata > Actinopteri > Siluriformes > Cranoglanididae > Cranoglanis > Cranoglanis bouderius. Next base: position 33,542,723 of record CM042535.1, on the reverse strand, counting down.
ATATACTTTTTTAGTATATAAAGCTACTTGTGTAACTACATTACATTGTTCTTTTCTTTTATGAAATATTCCTCTTCAGTCTGTCCAGGATTTCACAGAGTTTTTTTTTTTTTTTTTGTGATTGTGGCGACCAAAAACGCTTGATTTTGCTCCTACTTGAATTAGTAAAATTGCAATTGCACAAAATTGTTTTGCACGGTCTTTCGCAGTGATGTTTGTTGGTAAATGAGACTTTTTAGTTGTACTCATGGTTCGACACGTGAAACAAAAGGGGCTTTGGATGACGTCACATGATGCATCTTGGCCCATATCTGCGAAAAATCTGTGGTAATTTTTTAAAAATTGTAAGTGTCTGTGAATGTTGCAGAGTTGCCTTGATTTTGCATTAATTTCTGTGATCACAAAATCGCAAAATCCTGGAGGGGCTGCTTATTGGTACTATAATTAGCCTACATCGTGCAGCAAATGGGCTTATTGCACCACAAGCAATAGCTTTAAAACTATAGTCCCATCTGAAACTAATGGAACGGCAAGGCCAATTCATTTATTTTTGAGGTAGACTGAAGGCATTTTTGTTTGAGATCAAAAGATGAATATGAGAAGAGTTTAGAATTTCATCTTTTATTTCCTGGTATGTATGTGTACATGTGTTAAACGACATAGAACATAGCACATTTTGTACCAGTGCACCCAATTTGTAGGTGAGCAAAAATATTGGAACACATGACTGACAGGTGTGTCCTGTTAGATAGATTGTTTAAACAATAAATAGCTCTGAACTAGTGTTAATTTTGTCAATTATTATTTTAATTTTTTTTTATTCAAATTCCCTTGATAGTTTTTATCATATTTAGTCAACCTTATCCTGTTTTTTTTTGAGTCAAGTTTTAGTTAACTAAAGGTCTGAGCATTTTAGTCTTATCTTAGTCAAAGAAAACCGTATTTTAGTCTAGTTTTACTCAATGAAGACTGGTGACATTTTAGTCACTGAGAATATATGTATGTATGTATATATATATATATGTATACATACATACAGTGGGTATGGGTATAGAAAAGAATCACCCCTTTAAAATAACACCGCCCTGCATCTAGGAAAAAAGTTTATGCTGTTTTGCAAATCACACTTGGTTTTACCTATTTTGGTCATGCCGAGTTCAAATATGAACTGAAAATTCCCTATCACATACTGTTTTCCCACAAAATAAGAATGAATTTTTAAAATAATTTTGCTAAATTTATATTGCTTTCAGGGTTTTATTTAAATTGGTAGAAGCTGTCAAATTTCACTATTATTATTTATTAATTACAACAATAGCCACACAAAACATAACACTTGTTTACAACATGAACAGCAGACAAATAGTCTGTGAAATGTTTGTGAAAAGCTCTAAATAAAGCTATTTCAAAAGACGAACGTTATAATAATATGCAGAGTGCTTAAGGAGTGAACTTCCTTTTGAGGGATTTTCTGGAATGGCTGACTTCTTGGCAATCTCTCTGAAGGCACCAGCAGTAGTCAGCCATCATGTTCACATTCCATCTACCATGGTTTGTCCTGGTCACCCAGCTTCATTCTAAATTCAATTGGAAAAAGGATCACCCCCTTGTGTCAGTATTTTGTTGTTTGCTTTAATTACAGCCTTCAGTCTGTTGGGATATGTCTCTACTAACTTTACACATCTAGACTGTGCAATATTTGCCCACTCTTTGCAGACCTGCTCAAGTTCAGTTCAATTTGATGGTGACCGTTTGTGGACTGCAGTCTTCAAGTCATTCCACAGCTTTTCAATGGGGTTTAAGTCTGCGCTCTGACTAGGCCATGCGAGGACATTCACCTTTTTCTCCTTCAATCACTGTGTGGTCAGTTTTGCTGTGTGCTTTGGGTCATTGTCATGTTGGAAGGTAAACCTTCTTCCCATTGACAACTTTCTGGCAGAGGGCAGCAGATTTTCCTCAAGAATTTGATGGTATTTTGCCCCAACCATTTTCCTTCTATCCTGACAAGTGCTCCAGTCCCTGCTGCAGAGAAACACCCCCATAACAGGATATTACCACCTCCATACTTTATTGTAGGAATGGTGTTATTTGGATGGTGAGCTGCATTGGATTTCTGCCAGACATATCATTTGGTGTTGAGGCCAAATAATTCAATTTTAGTCTCATCTGACCATAACACCTTTTTCCATGTGGCCTCAGAATCGTTTTGCAAAGCTCAGTCCTGACTGCATGTGGCCTTTCTTGAGGAGTGGCTTTTTTCTTGCAACCATCCCATACAGGCCACATTTGTGCAGAATTTGTGATATTGTTGTCACATGCACAAATGACCACTATTTGTCATAAATTCCTGCAACTGCTTCAGAGTTGCTGTAGGCCTCTTGGTAGCCTCTCTGACCAGTTTCCTCCTGGCTCTTTAATCCAGTTTGGAGTGACTTCCTGATCCAGGGAGGGTCTGTGTTGTACCAAATACCTTCCACTTCTGTGCTTCTAGGCATTGATAAAGCCTTTGAAATTTTTTTTTGTATCCATCTCCTTGTGCCTGTCCACAACTTTATCCCGGAGATCTTTTGACAGTGCCTTGCCACCCATAGTTGATTGTTTGATTCAGTTGCACTACAAAATGCTCCAGGAAAGTTATTTTCATGCTGAGCTATTCAAAATGACCACAGCTGATCACAGTTGAAAGTCAAATGGTTTTGTATGATTAGCTACACCTTATTGAGTTTAAGTCATTTTTAGGAGGGGGGGGTGTGATCCTTTTTCCAACTCTGATTCTGCTTTTTTATAATAAAAATATATATATATATATTCTGACATGTTGGTGTTATATCTTTCACTTGGATGTTATAAGTTGCACGGAGTAAATACAGCTGGATAAAACAAAAACTGTGTCCGTCTTCATTTCAGGCTGAAAAATAACAAAATGTCATTATTTTAAATGGGGTGATTCTATTCTATACCCACTGTATATACACACACACACAGTACTGTGCAAATGTTAGTACAAACCTTTGTATAGATTTTTTATTTTATGACTTCGACATTATCAAGCCAGTTCAAAAAACATTTTAGATCCCCGAACATTAGTTTTCTAGTACAAAATTAAACGTTACAGGAAAATGTTTGTATATCATTAAAGAAAACAGCATAATTACATAAGAGACCATATATGTGTGTGTGTGTATATGTGTATATATATATATATATATATATATATATATATATATATATATATATATATATATATATATATATATATATATATATATATATATATATATATGCATGCAGTATCTCACAAAAGTGAGTACACCCCTCACATTTTTGTAAATATTTTATTATATCTTTTCATGGGACAACACTGAAGAAATGACACTTTGCTACAATGTAAAGTAGTGAGTGTACAGCTTGTATAACAGTGTAAATTTGCTGTCCCCTCAAAATAACTCAACACACAGCCATTAATGTCTAAACTGCTGGCAACAAAAGTGAGTACACCCCTAAGTGAAAATGTCCAAATTGGGCCCAAAGTGTCAATATTTCGTGTGACCACCATTATTTTCCAGCACTGCCTTAACCCTGTTGGGCATGGAGTTCACCAGAGCTTCACAGGTTGCCACTGGAGTCCTCTTCCACTCCTCCATGACGACATCACAGAGCTGGTGGATGTTAGAGACCTTGCGCTTCACCTTCCATTTGAGGATGCCCCACAGATGCTCAATAGGGTTTAGGTCTGGAGACGTGCTTGGCCAGTCCATCACCTTTACCCTCAGCTTCTTTAGCAAGGCAGTGGTCGTCTTGGAGGTGTGTTTGGGGTCGTTATCATGTTGGAATACTGCCCTGCGGCCCAGTTTCCGAAGGGAGGGGATCATGCTCTGCTTCAGTATGTCACGGTACATGTTGGCCTTCATGGTTCCCTCAATGAACTGTAGCTCCCCAGTGCCGGCAAGTGTACAGCCTCTTATACAAGCTGTACACTCACTACTTTACATTGTAGCAAAGTGTCATTTCTTCAGTGTTGTCCCATGAAAAGATATAATAAAATATTTACAAAAATGTGAGGGGTGTACTCACTTTTGTGAGACACATTCATACATATATACAGGTGCATCTCAGTAAATTAGAATGTCATGGAAAAGTTCGTTTATTTCAGTAATTCAACTCAAATTGTGAAACTCGTGTATTAAATAAATTCAGTGCACACAGACTGAAGTAGTTTAAGTCTTTGTTTTTTTTAATTGTGATGATTTTGGCTCACATTTAACAAAAACCCACCAATTCACTATCTCAACAAATTAGAATATGGTGACATGCCAATCAGCTAATCAACTCAAAACACCTGCAAAGGTTCCCTGAGCCTTCAAAATGGTCTCTCAGTTTGGTTCACTAGGTAAGCCACAAATATTCATTGCCAAAGAAGCTGGCTGTTCACAGAGTGCTGTATCCAAGCATGTTAACAGAAAGTTGAGTGGAAGGAAAAAGTGTGGAAGAAAAAGATGCACAACCAACCGAGAGAACCGCAGCCTTATGAGGATTGTCAAGCAAAATCGATTCAAGAATTTGAGTGAACTTCACAAGGAATGGACTGAGGCTGGGGTCAAGGCATCAAGAGCCACCACACACAGACGTGTCAAGGAATTTGTCTACAGTTGTCGTATTCCTCTTGTTAAGCCACTCCTGAACCACAGACAACGTCAGAGGCGTCTTACCTGGACTAAGGAGAAGAAGAACTGGACTGTTGCCCAGTGGTCCAATATCCTCTTTTCAGATGGGAGCAAGTTTTGTATTTCATTTGGAAACCAAGGTCCTAGAGTCTGGAGGAAGGGTGGAGAAGCTCATAGCCCAAGTTGCTTGAAGTCCAGTGTTCAGTTTCCACAGTCTGTGATGATTTGGGGTGCAATGTCATCTGCTGGTGTTGGTCCATTGTGTTTTTTGAAAACCAAAGTCACTGCACCCGTTTACCAAGAAATTTTGGAGCACTTCATGCTTCCTTCTGCTGACCAGCATTTTGAAGATGCTGATTTCATTTTCCAGCAGGATTTGGCACCTGCCCACTCTGCCAAAAGCACCAAAAGTTGGTTAATTGACCATGGTGTTGGTGTGCTTGACTGGCCAGCAAACTCACCAGACCTGAACCCCATAGAGAATCTATGGGGTATTCTCAAGAGGAAAATGAGAAACAGGAGACCAAAAAATGCAGATGAGCTGAAGGCCACTGTCAAAGAAACCTGGGCTTCCATACCACCTCAGCAGTGCCACAAACTGATCACCTCCATGCCACGCCGAATTGAGGCAGCAATTAAAGCAAAAGGAGCCCCTACCAAGTATTGAGTACATGTACAGTAAATGAACATACTTTCCAGAAGGCCGACGATTCACTAAAAATGTTTTTTTTATTGGTCTTATGAAGTATTCTAATTTGTTGAGATAGTGAATTGGTGGGTTTTTGTTAAATGTGAGCCAAAATCAACACAATTAAAAGAACCAAAGACTTAAACTACTTCAGTCTGTGTGCATTGAATTTATTTAATACATGAGTTTCACAATTTGAGTTGAATTACTGAAATAAACTAACTTTTCCACGACATTCTAATTTATTGAGATGCACCTGTATATATATATATATATATATATATGAGAGAGAGAGAGAGAGAGAGAGAGAGAGAGTTAATTAGCTGATTAGAGTTGTTCTCACATCGACATTGCTTTATTATAAATTCTTTATTCTAATATTTTTGAGATACTGGATTTTACTGGACTGAGCTGTAAGCTGTAATCAAGATTCAAACAAAAAAAGACTTGAAATATTTCACTTTATCTGTAATGAATCTAGAATATATGAAAGTTCCACTTTATAAATTAAATTACGGAAAAAAATTAACTTTTCCACGATATTCTAATTTTTTGAGATGCACCTGTGTATATATACACACAGTACTGTGAAAAAGTATTTGCCCCATCTTGATTTCTTCTGTTTTTGAGTATATCTCATACTGTTATGTCACCAGAAGTAGGCTGGACACAGTTGCGGTCAAAAACTTCGTCACTTTATTCAGCACACATGTGGAAAGGACACAGGGTAACACAAAAGCTTTTAGAAGGCTTCGAGTCTTCGCGGGATATCGTGGCAAAGTTTATACACACTCTCAAAATCGTTAGCGCTAGCAGTAAGACAAACACACACTTAACAACAGAAAGGAAAAACGGAATAACAGCATCCAGAAATAAACACCCTTAACATAAATAGTGGTCACTACATAAAGTGTGCTAACTAAACAGCGCTAACCGAAAATCAGACACAAGTGCACGTAAAATTAGCACCGAGATGTGTAAACAGAAAGAGGGCTTTAGGGGAAGTCGGAATCCAAGGTACTTAGCTTAAAGGTCAATGCCGTGAGAATCAGTCCAGAATTCAATTGCTCAGTAAGGTAAGATTTGGGAAAACAAACAATACTTCACGCCCAACCTGTAACACAAAAGTCCTTAAATACAGTGCTGGTGAGATTGAAGACAGGTGTGCGGGATTAGAAGGAAAGTGATTGTGACCGTGGTAGTGTGTGGGTGCTTTGGGTGTTGTAGTCCCTGGCGGCCATGTTTGTAGGCCGCCGAGCTTGCTGGGAAATGTAGTGTGGAGTGTGTGAATGAGGGTTCTGGTAATTGAAGTCGCGCTTTTCGCGCGACCTAACACATACCAAATAGTTTTAGATCTTCAAACGAAATACAACATAAAACAAAGGCAACCTGAGTAAACACACAATACAGTTTTTATTTATTTATTTTTATTTTTTCATTGAAGCAAAAAAAAGTTATTCATCATGTTATCACCCATGTGAAAAACTTATTGCCCCTTTTCACTGAAAATCTGGTTGTGCCACCTTTATCAGCAATAACTGCAATCAAATACTTCCAGTAACTGGAGATCAGTCTTTCACTTACTTATACGACTAGATCTCCTATGCTTTGGATCATTGTCTTGCTGCATAATCCAGTTGCGCTTGAGTTTCAACTTACGGACTGAAGACCGGACATTCTCCTTTAGGATTTTCTGATAGAGAGCAGAATTCATGTTTCCCTCAATTACTGCAAGTTGCCCAGGCCCTGAAGCAGCAAAGATATCCCCACACCATCACACTGCCACCAAGCACCATGCTTGACTGTAGGTATGATGCTCTTTTTGTGGAATTTGATGTTTTGGCAAAATTCAGATGAGCCTTAATGTTCTTCTGGGTTAGCAGTGGTTTTTGCCTCACCACTCTTCCATGGATGCCATTTTTGCCCGGTGTCTTTCTGATAGTGGAGTCATGAACAGTGACCTTTACTGATGCAAGAGAGGCCTGTAGTTCCTTTGATGTTGTCCTTGGCTCTTTTGTGACTTCCTGGATGAGTTGTTGCTGTGCTCTTGGAGGAATTTTGGAAGGTCGGCCACTTCTGGGAAGGTTCACTACTGTGCCGAGTTTTTCCATTTGGAGATAATGGCTCTCCCTGTGGTTCTCTGGCGTTCCGGAGCCCTTGAAATTGCTTTGTAACCCTTCCCAGACTGATTTCAATTTCCTCATAATTTCTTGAATTCCATTCAACTTTGGCATAGTGTGTTACTGGGTAAGACCATTTAACCAACTTCATGCTGTTGAAAAAGTTCTATTTAAGCGTTGATTTGATTGAACAGGCTTTGCAGTAATCAGGCCTGGTTGCGTCTACTCCAGCTGAACCCCATTATGAATGCAGTTTCATAGATTTGGGGAGTTAGTAACATTTTCACACAGGCCCAGTTGGTATTGGATAACTTTTTTGCTTCAGTAAATAACATTATCATTTAAAAACTGTATTTTGTGTTTACTCAGATTGCCTGTTTTATCTTAAATTTTGTTTTAATTTCTGAAAAAATTTAGTATGAGAGATACACAGAAAAACATAAGAAATCAGGAATCAGGCAAATACTTTTTCACAGCAGTCTATCTAACAATATATCTATCTAATCAATATTTATCTATCTATCTATCTATCTATCTATTATTATTATTATTATTATTATTATTATTATTATACTGTATCCTTTGAAAATTCAATAAAATGACTTTTCATTCCCACTAGATGTAGTCATTGCCCCAGTAATTGTCTTTCACTTCCTATATCTGTTCTAATTTTATAAACTGTCCAGTGACTTGCATATGCCCCCCATAACACACAAAAATAAAAAAATAACATATTCGCAACACAAAATGGCAGTAAATGAAAGTGTTATTTATTGTAGGGCCTTCATCTGCCAATTCTGTCTTTTAGGCGCACGTTTATACTTTCATAATTAAACCAGAGCGGATACCTTAATTAAAATTACTAGTGTTATTAGTACAAACGTAAAAGCATTTATCAAGCTGGATATATATGATTCATTCATAAATAGCTTATACAAGTGTTTACACAAAAAAATTGGTATTCATAAAAATCCAGTAAATTTGGAAAAACATTTGTATTCTACTTGCACTCTTGAGTGTCTGTAACTTACAATACCAACTGAGGACTAACTAATGTAAACCTTGAATTCAATTGATCAACTTCAAATCATATAAATCGCATGGATTACCGCACTTTTTACATGGAATATACTGTTGAGGTTAAATTGCTTATTTTTTATTACATTTATAGCATTTAGCAGACACCGTTATCCAGAGGGACTCTGGAGTCTCAATCAAAAACACATTCTCATTCTAGGTCAGGGAAGTGAACAAACACAAACCCATAAATTAAGATAAATAAAACAAATCATTCGATTATTACAAAAGAAATGCTGCTGTAGTAAATATTTCTGGATAATCAAAAATACTGCAGTTTCACCAGAAGTAAGATGACTGAAGAATCAGGAGGCCAAGAGTTAATCAATGAGATGGTTTATTGTGGGCATGAAGACAGCCTAGGCACTCTATAGTGTAAACATAAGTTGGACACAACCGTTTTTTATATGTGTCCGTATAAAGGACATATCCAAGGCTAATAAGAGAAAAACATAATCAAGGACAAAAACATCTTGACCCCAAAAAAACCCCCCAAAAACAATATGATTTATATATGTGTGTGTGTGTGTGTGTGTGTGTGTATATATATATATATATATCTTAAATGGTTGAATAATGTCTTTCGAATCTTTCATTGCATAATCATGGTAGATATTTTTTCCATATTTGTAAGTATTCTTATTGTCAAGGAAGTGAGTCAAAATAACGTAAGCTTCTTTGTCCCCATTGTTCATTTTGAGTCAAAATTTACATTTACATTGATGTCCCAGGGAGCCCTCATGTCTGTGTTACCCTCTGGTTCTCCCTTTTAGTTATCCTGTCATAAGCTAGTCTTGCCAGAGTACCTGCTTTCACTTACGCAAAGTACATTGTCCTTAACCATTACGGGACAATAAGCATACCTAATGATCTCTCTCTCTCTCCCTCTCTCTCTCTCTCACACTCTCTCCCTCTCCCCTTCTGTCGAGCTTCACATGATACTCCTGAGATGCCAGTGATCCCGACCCCTTCTGCTCTCTGGACCTGCCCGATCCATCCTGATGCCCTACTTCTGGTTGGAGATCTCATCAATTGAAGTCACATGATGCTGCTGAGGATGGCCCCACACGGTGCAGCCTAAAGATCATATAAGCCATAACAGACTTCATATAAAAACTGTAATGAATTTTTCATGGTCTCACAACTGCTATCTGACCGTGTTGTACTGGTACATTTATAGAAGGGATTTATTTATTTATAATCGCACTATCCGGTGTTACCCAGATGAGGATGGGTTCCCTTTTGAGTCTGGTTCCTCTCAAGGTTTCTTCCTTATATCGTCTCAGGGAGTTTTTCCTTGCCACCGTCGCCTCTGGCTTGCTCATTGGGGATAAATTCATAAATTTAAAATCTATGTCCTGAATTTATATACTTCTGTAAAGCTGCTTTGGGACAATGTGCATTGTTAAAAGCGTTATACAAATAAACTGAACTTGAACTTGAGCTTAAACTGAAATTTAGCAGACGCCTTTATCAAGAGCTTTCCAAAATACCTTTCATTTCTGTTTTTCAGAAACCCTGATCATTCATTCCAGCTGTCTGTGTACTTCAACATTTACGGAGTTTTTTTGGGCGTCAATACTCAGGACGCTTTGCACTTTGATAAATGGGGGACGCAAAACATTACCATATTACACTCCAGAACAGTAGGTGGCGGTAAAAGCACTTGTCATCGGTTTGCGAGACGCTAGATACACTAGCGAAGAAGAAAAATCATAGTTAGAAGAAGAAGAAGAAGAAGAAGAAGAAATAAATAAAAAATAAATAAACGTGAACAACGTTGTTGGCTAAATTGGTAGTACTAACTAGATAGTACAGCAAGACATATGTTATAGGTACGTATTTACTTTTTATGCACACTGAAAACTACTACCTTGGGTGCTGAATTGTATATATTTTGTAAATATATTGTATTTTTGCACGATTGACGAAATTGTATTAAATGCCTGCGACGCTAATTGAAACGCATTACTGTGTACTCTTAGGCTGTAAATCTCCACGTTTGGCTCAGTGTGATGCTTTACTGTGATCAAATTCTTCTGTGCAGTTCTTTAATTACTTCTAAGACGTCATTACATTTTAATGTTAATAATCGTCAGTATAAACTTACAACCTGCACGGTTTCTGTACCAGTCTTTCTGGACCCCATGCTCTAAGACTTTTCAGTAAAGTATAACCAACATAACTGCACATATATTAGTGCAGGACGATATTAAGTGCATGGTATCCTGTAGAATTGGGACCTGAGATCCACATATATAAGATATTTTTGTCACAGTTCTGTTGTTCATGGTGGTCATGATGCAGCACCAGTCAAGGTGTATCATTGCCTATGTAACAAGAGAATATTCTAATGAATACATTAATGAGATCAAATAAATAAATGATATTACTATTTCTTCATATTCAGCACATTATGAAAATAGACTTGTCCTGATTTTCTTTCTTTAGGGATCAAAGGGCCAGTATGTATATGCTGTGAGTGATTGGTAGACCAAGATGCAACTGCTTCTGTGCACGGGTCATGGAGAAAGCAATAAAATCAACAGGTTGCAAAGGGAACGTGTCCCCAGTAAATTATTTAAGAGCTATACAGAACAGCAAAGAGCAAACTATACAGATCTCCAGCAAAGAGTGCAGAGCTGTAGGCTTTGTATTGGTGCATGCAGGTATGTGTTGAAATTTTCTGAATTTAATTTTGAACATGACAATGCAGATTGAGTAGGCATCTTGTTTAGGTATGTCTTAAGCACTGGATAATCCACGGCTAGGTGTGCATTACACGATTTTAATGCGTGACGTGGAGGCGAAGAACCTCCTCATAGTGCACCGAACTCATGTGATGCACACCTAGCCGGGGATTAGTCCGCTTATACCATGGTCACTTGCCAGCATTGACGAGTTAAAGCTGTCATTGATGTTTGCAGTGCAAAATTTCACTGAAAGGATAAAAATAAGGGTTAATTTTTGTTAGTCATTTTATACACAGGTCGTTAGATCTAGAATTCCGCCCGCTGCAAATCATACACGGAGGTAAAGTCGCATTTATTTGAATGAATCATAATAAATAGTTATGAGCGAGAGACAGAGATTGTGCGTTTGTGAATTGCCTGCGTCTGTGCCACTTCTCTGCTGATATTGAAGCTGTGATTTTAACCACTGTATGTTACTATGGTTACAGCTGTTCATAGGCAGTGCATTAATTTAGAACGGTGATTAAACTGACTGGAACTATAATTGGCTAATCTGTTTTGGCAGTTAAAAAATTCCTACACGGTATCAGCTGCAGACTTATCATGACCATTTCAGAACAAAAATATGATTGTTAGCTAAATACACATATGAGAGAATCACATCACCTGATGGTCACATCAGTTTTGCCACGTTTTCCAGATTTTCATGGAACCGTTGGATGTCTATGGATGTCTATGTATTATGAATTAAAACTGGGAATGGACAAATGTCGTCCAGAAAATTTACCGCTAAATGATCATACATTTGTATTAATATCCATGTTTGCTGGTCATGAATCCACATTTACAAATAGTGAAAAATGTGTGTATACACTCATTGAGCACTATACCATTACTGTGTAGGGTCTCCCTTTGCTCTCAAAACAGCCTCAGTTCTTTGTGGCATTGAATCCACGAGTTGTTGGAAACATTCCTTTGAGATTCTGGTCCATGTTGACATGATCGCATCACGCAATTCCTGCAGATTTTTCAGGTGCACTTTCATGCTGCGAATCTCCCGTTCTCCCACATCCCAGAGGTGTTCTATTGGATTCAGATCCGGTGACTGGGAAAGCCACTGAACTTATTGGCATGTTCATGAAACCTGTTTGAGACAGCTTTTCAAGATTCAAGAGTTTATTGTCATATGTACAGGAGACTGTCTGTTACACAGTACAGTGAAATTCTTACGCTGCGAATCCTCCCAGCAACCCCTGACATCATTTAAACAGGACATAAGGAATACACAAAAGCATAAATTACAAAAAAGTGCAATTGAAAAAAAAAAAAAAAAAAAAAACGATATACATACATGTACAAGAAAAAGTGTAGCGTTAAGACGTTGGACTGCCGATCAGAAGGTTGTTAGTTCAAATCCCAGCATGGCCAAGCTGCCAATGCTAGGCCCTTGAGCAGTGCCCTTAACTCTCAACTGCTCTTGTATAAATGAGATAAATGTAAGTCGCTCTGGATGAGGGCGTCTGCCAAATGCCATAAATGTAAACTGTGTCTTCAGTGTTGGGGGAGGGGCAGTGGATGATAGTTGTTCACAAGCCTGATGGCCTGTGGATAAAAACTGTTTTTCAGCCTTGTTGTTCTTGCTTTTGCACTCCTGTAGCGTCTGCTTAATGGTAGGAGCGTGATTAGGCTGTGTTGGGGGTTGCTATTGTCCTTAATGATGATGTGGGCCCTCCTGATGACCCTGGCCTGGTAGAGGCTCTTCAGCATTAGTAAGGCTGTTCCAGAGATGGTTTTGCTTTGTGACATGGTTCATAATCATGCTGGAAGTAGCCATTAGAAGATGGTAAATTGTGGCCATGAAGGGATGCACATGGTCAACAACAATACTCAAATAGGCTGTGGCATTCAAACGATGATTGATTGGTATTAACAGGATCAGAGTGTGCCAAGAAAACGCTCCTCACATCATTACACCACCTCCAACATCCTGGCAGGCTGGATCCATGGTTTTGACCCTGCCATCTATGTGACTCAGAGGAATCTGGTCTTTAGAAAAGTAGATTAGGAATCATTTTTCATTTTATTATATATTTTTTATTCCACCTGTGTTACTGTATTATTTTAACAACCATTTTTGTTACTTCCATATCATTTATGATTTGCCGTTTTAGCTTTAAACTTAGATAGCTGAGTCAGTGGTAAGCTGTTCGCCTTTTGTAAGTCTGAATCCCGATGATAACCAGAGGTCTGTGAGCTCATAGTTGGCCTTGGTTTCTGGATGGGAGGGGGATGACCTTGGACCCTCCCCTGTTAATTAGATCAACACTAGCCAATTGTGGGCATTGTGTGAGCTCATACACAAGAGGTCATTTATTGCTATCCTTTAGATCCATTCAGCTGATCTGTGATGTTGTATGAGCAGCAGTTGTAATACCTGTCTTCAAATGTCTCTGAATAAGCGATTTGTAGTTGTTGCATGGAGAGAGGCAGTGAGGCGAGAAGTGACCATGAATAATTTGGAGTTTAAAAAAAAAATAAAAAATTAAACATGGGGAAGCAAGAAAAACGAGCCACAATTGATACATGTCCGAAGAAAAGATATTATGATATTATGAAGATATGCTTGCTGAAAAGATATTATATGACAGAAGTAATAAAAATAAAAACATATAAACAAAAATGATAGTCATTTAACAATTACACTATATGGCCAAAAGTTTGTGGACACCTGACCATCACACCCATATGTGCTTTTTGAACATCCCATTCCATATTTGGTCCCCCTTTGCTGTTTTAATAACCATCAATTTTCTTGGAAGGCTTTCCGCTAGATTTTTGAGCGTGGCTGTGGGGATTTGCCCATTCAGCCATAAGACCATTAGTGAGGTCAGATACTGATGTCGGGCAAGAAGTTCATCCCAAAGGTGTTCAGTGGGGTTGAGATTAGGGCTCTGTGCAGGCTACTCAAGTTCTTCCACTCCAACATTGGCAAACCATGTCTTTATGGGGCTCGTTTTGTGCACAGGGGCATTGTCATGCTGGAACAGGTTTGGGCTAGGCCCCTTAGTTCCAGTATAGTGAAATTGTAATCCCACAGCATACAAATTCATCCTATATAATTGCGTGCTTCCAACTTTGTGGCAACAGTTTGGGGAAAGCCCACATGTTTGGCCATTTAGTGTATGTTTCATGAAATCAGTTACTCAGAAGTACTTCTAAAATTGTAACTTTAATATGTTTCAACTGTCAACAGTGTTGGTTATTAGGTAATATTGAAATATCAATGCTTTTTCGTTCTTTTTTTTATGCAGGGGCAGGGTATCATTCTGAATCCAAAGCCAAGGAGTATAAACATGTGTGCAAAAGAGCCTGTCAGAAGGTTAGTACATTTCATATCTTATTATCAAGATTTTAATCCATCATTATAAATGTCTTGCAGATTTGTTTTTCTTTTATTTATTTTGTGCAGTGAATATTAAAAGTCTACACACCGCTGTTAAAATTGCAGGTTTTAGTGATAAAAAATTTTTTAGCCAGGATAAATCATGTGAGATATTTTTCCACCTTTAATGTGATATAGCAACCAACAAAATTCAAGTGAAAAACAAATAGAAATGTTTTATGGGGAGAAAAACAGCAGAAAATAACCTGGTTACACACGTGTGCACACCACTTAACTAACACTTTGTTAAAGCACCTTTTGCTTGTAATACAGCACTTTTTGGGTAAGAGTCTACCAACTTAGAAGATCTTGATTTGGCAATTTGATTCCACTCTTCCTTGCAAAAATGTTCCAGATCTGTCAGATTGCAAGGGGACCTCACAAAATTATATGAATGCACAAGTGAACTTGAACTTAAGTAGCACGCTAGGTAGAATGGTAAGTCACGTTGTGAATGCGCTCTTTCTGAAACGACACACTAAAACACGGACAATGAATAACTAAACCATAAAGAATTCACAATTTCGTGTTACAATAGTGAACTAACTCAGTGTAATGTTATTATTTTGAGAGATCAGGTTTTTGTTGATACATGTTTAAGTTAATATATAAAATGTGTGAATATTTGCTTTAATTTTTGCATTTTCTCGCCAACTAAAATGCCGCTGACTAACATTCAATGTCATTTTCGTCAGAGTAAAATTGACAAAAATGAATAAATATGACGATTAAATATTGACTAAATTGAAAGGATATTTTCATCAGAAGACAAAAGCTATGACTAAAAACAGTTTGAAAATTAACACCGGAACTGGCCTGAGAGCCTAGGTTCAATCTTTTGATTTTGTAATTGTATGCACTTTATTTAGTTTTAAAATAAATGCTCTTTGTTAACAGCCAGGTTTGCAGTAAACAATGTAACACGACACTGTTTGATTTGTATTTATCCATTGTGTCCTCTTATGTATTTCTTCGTTGCATCCTCTTGTGTTGATTTAAAGATCTGATTTTTCCCCTAACTGAAATAATGTCTTTAGAATTAAAATATAATTCGAATTTTGGAAATATTTAAGTGAAAATTATAATTATATCAGTGGCATTAAATGGTCTTGGTTGTTTCTGGGACAATATATCGTCCAACAAAAGTAGTTATCGTGACAGGCCTACTTGTGGTGCCCAGTTTTCTCCATTTGTTGATGATAGTCTTCATAGTGTTCCATGGTACATCTAATGTTTTTGGAATTCTTTTGTATTCCTGTCCTGATCAATGAGATCAAGTACTTGCCTTGTTAGCTTGGATATAATCAAGAAAATGTCAAGAAAATCCTGCAGAAACAGCTGATCATTATTTTGGGTTAATCACTTCATTAATGACAGGTGCATTAATTGCTTTTGGACATGAGTTTGAATGTTATTTGGTTAATTTAGAGCCCAGTTACATGCCTCATTATAAAAGGGTATACAGACTTGTTATGAGCATTTCTTTTTCTTTTTTTTTCTTTTTTTTTACTTTTTACTTTAATTTTGTTGGTTGCTGTATCACATTAATGGTGGAAAAAGATCTGACATTTATCTTTGTTTCTTGGTATCTTGCAAAAACCTGCAATTTTAACAAGGGTGTGTAGACTTATATCCACTGTATATCGTGCCATGCTAGCGGCAGCTGAATACAGCAGCTCCTGTCTTGAGAGCCGTTATATCTTACCTATGTTAGGTTTTTCTACTTTTATTTCTTCAGTCACTTAACATTTCTTCAGCTCTTCTTTTTCTTACTTTGTAAGTTTCAGTCTGTTTACGCACATAGTTTAAAAAAACATTATGCACTCTACACTTGGAATGGAGAACCATGGGGAACAAGCAGGTCGCTTCGTGTATACTCACGATCATCTGCTGGCGCTCTGAAGATCTGCTCCATGTTCCAGAATGTTGTTCAGTATTTTTGAAGAACTGCTGGATCCAAAACGAAGGCAAAGAGGAGATGATACAAGCCCTTCATTCCCTTCATCATCATTGGAAACTTTAAGTCTCTTGGCAATAAGATGGACGAGCTCAGTGCACTGATCCAGAGGAGTATCGGCAGTGCAGTGTGCTTTGTTTCACTGAGACATGGCTTTACATGGATATTCCAGACTTGAATGCTTCCATCCCTGGATTTCGGACAGTGAGGGCGGACGTAGACGCTACATTGAATGGTAAGAAGAAAGTTGGAGGGGTTGCACTGTTTGTAAACAACAGATGCTGTAAATTGGGTTATGTTACTGTGAAGGAGCGTCACTGTTGCCCAAACATTGAACTGTCTGGTTGTTGGCTGTTGGTTCACGTGCATATTATCTGCTGAGGGAAATCACAGTTGCCGTGGTGGTGATTGTTTACATCCCACCAGCAGCATCATGTGACATACACTCGGCCATCACGAGACTCCAAGGTCATGAACTGTTTCATGGTCATTTCTGGGGATTTTAATCATGCCACTGTCCACTACATTACCAAAGTTCCACCAGTTTGTCAACTGTGTGCCAGAGAGAACAGTACACTGGATCTACGAATGTGGAGGGTGCAAATACTTAATCTGTTCCGCCCCCCCGAAAGGTCTGACCACAACCTGGCTCTACTGACCACCACATACCGGCCTGTTGTCCTAAAGCAGTCTGTGACAAAGAAGACCATAAAGAGATGGTCATAAGAGGCAGAGAAGGCTCTGCAGATCTGCTTTGAGACCACAGACTGGGAAGTGTTATGTGAAGCAGTTGGGGAAAACATTAACAATATGATGAACTTCATAAGGGACTACATAAATTTCTGCATGGACACTATAGTTTCAGTCAGGAGGGTGCAGTGTTTTCCTAATAACAAATGCTGGATCACCAAGGACCTGAAGGAACTATTGAATAAAAAGAAGCAAGCTATCAGGCAGGAGGACAAGGAACATATGAAGAGGATGCAGAAGGAGTTGAAGGTGAGACTAAGAGAGAACAAAGAAAGAGCTAACAAGCTGAATTTTTTCCTTCTACAGGTTCAGCACGATGCCCTCCACCACTCTTCCACTCCCTCGTCACCACTCATCACTCTTCCCCAACTCCCCCCATATCAAACATCTTTTCCCACCCTGTCATTTATACCAATTCACCTCTACCTTCCCAATCACCTCCCCTCACCCAACAGCCACCCAAGGGACTCACAACTACCCCACCGCCACACACCTATCTGTCACTACCAGCCAGGTGAAGAGGCAACTGGAGAAGCTGAAACTTGGGAAAGCTGCAGGAATGAGGGTGTTGAATGTTTGCGCCAAACATTCAGCACCCTTCCAGCACCTCTTTAAGCTGAGCCTTCAACAGGAGAAGGTGCCAGAGCTGTGGAAAACATCCTGGATCATTTTCACATATGGCTTCTTCTTTGCATGATAGAGCTTTAACCAGCAATTGTGGATGGCATGGTGAACTGTGTTCACAGACAATGAGTTCTGGAGGTGTTTCTGAGCCCATGCAGTGATTTCCATTATAGAATCATGCCTGTTTTTAATGCAGTGCCACCTGAGGGCCCGAAGATCACGGGCATGCAATACTGATTTTCACCCTTGTCCTTTGCTCACAGAGATTTCTCCAGATTCTCTGAATCTTTTGATGATATTATGTACTGTAGGCGATGAGATATTCAAAGTCTTCGCAATTTTACGTTGAGGAACATTATTCTGAAATTGTTCCACAAATTGTAGACGCAGTTTTTCGCAGATTGGTGAACCTCTGCCCATCTTTACTTCTGAAGATTAAGATACTCTTTTTATACCCAATCATGTTACTGACCCGTTGCCAATTAACCTCCAGCTGTTTCTTTTTAGTAACACTTACTTTTCCAGCCTTATGTTGCCCCCGTCCCAACTTTTTAGAGACGTGTTGCGGCCATCAAATTCAAATTTACTTAATTTTTTTCTTAAAATGGTACATTTTATCAGTTTAAACATTTGATATGTTTTCTATGTTCTGTTGTGAATAATATATGGGTTTATGAGATTTGCAAATCATAGCATTCTGTTTTTATTTACATTTTACACAGCGTCACAACTTTTTTGGAATTGGGGTTGTACATACATATGCACATGTGTGTGTGCTGTAAAGTGCTGTAAAATGCTGTAAAGTAAGAATGCTTTCAAAAATAGACATGTTAATAGTTTATATTTATCAATTAACAAAATGCAAAGTGAGTGAACAGAAGAAAAATCTACATCAAGTCAGTATTTGGTGTGACCACCCTTTGCCTTCAAAACAGCATCAGTTCATCTAGGTAAACTTGCACACAGTTTTTGAAGGAACTCTGCAGGTAGGTTGGCCCAAACATCTTGGATAACTAACCACAGTTCTTCTGTGGATTTAGGCAGCCTCAGTTGCTTCTCTCTCTTCATGTAATCCCAGACTGACTTGATGATGTGATCAGAGCTCTGTGGGGGCCATACCATCACTTCCAGGACTCCTTGTTCTTCTTTATGCTGAAGGTAGTTCTTAATGACTTTCGCTGTATGTCTGGGGTCATTGTCATGCTGCAGAATAAATTTGGGGCCAATCAGATGCCTCCCTGATGGTATTGCATGATGGAAGTATCTGCCTGTACTTCTCAGCATTGAGGAGACCATTAATTTCAAATCCCCAACTCTGTTTGCAGAAATGCAGACCCAAACTTGCAAGGAACCTCCACCCGTGCCTGCAGACACTCATTCGTGTACCGCTCTCCAGCCCTTTGGCAAACAAACTGCCTTCTGCTATGGCCAAATATGTCAAATTTTGACTCATCAGTCCAGAGCACCTGCTGCCATTTTTCCGCACCCCAGTTCCTGTGTTTTTGAGCATAGTTGAGTCGCTTGGCCTTGTTTCCATGTCGGAGTTATGGCTTTTTGGCCGCAAGTCTTCCATGAAGGCTGCTTCCATGAAGGTACTAGGGTCCCACTGGTTTCTGCCAGGTCTGAGCTGATGGCACTGCTGGAAATCTTCCGATTGTGAAGGGAAGTAAGCCTGATGTGTCTTTCATCAGCTGCAGTAAGTTTCCTTGGCTAACCACTGCATCTACGGTCCTCAACGTTGCCCGTTATTAATATCTTTTTTTTTTTTTTTTCAGGCAATGGAGAGGTTGAGAGATGGTGCCATGGCAGTGGAGGCAGTGACTGCAGCTCTTATAGAGCTAGAGGTGATGGCTCTGTGAATTTTCGCCTTTCTCCTAAGCCTGTTTTTATTTAGTAACATAGGTCCATATTAATCAAAGTTATGAAGAAAGAGCACTGATGCATTGAGTGCATGAAATGACATATGAACAGATCTGCACTTTTGAATGAAATAAAAATGAGCAGTTATTTGAGCACAAATGATCAATCAGCGTCCTGCCCATTAGTCCCTTCATATCATATGCCTATGGCACATCCCAGCTTACCCTCCTATACATCTAATTCACATGAAACATGCTGTAATTTATGATGATGTTGTGATAGTGAATGAAAGGAAAGCTTTCAATCAGCTAACCAGATGTGAGAAAAGAAAGAGGAGCCTGTTTTATGTAAAGCTGCTTAAGGCTACAATCAGCTAGGAAGCTGAACTGTTTCAACATCAACTGTTGGTAAATACACTCTATTTATAGCTGGGGTTTTATTCATTTTAGATTTAACTGAAGTCTTAAGCATTATATTAAAGCTATATTTATAAATATATGTGCGCCAAGTTTTCATTCTGAATAAATAAGTAAATTCTTATTTCATTTAAACAAAATACTAAAATAAATTAAAGCTGCAATCAGCATTTCGGGGGGTAAGCAACCAGACTTGGTGAGCCGCACATTCACAGGCGCACTACAATTGTTGCCTAAAGAACAAAAGCAGAAGCCATAACTTTAGGCAAAGGGATTCAAGAGTGATACTGTATGTACTTTCACTTATGATGTGTGTGTTTTGGCCACAGACATTGGTGGAATTCTGTTTTGACTGTAGGAGGAAAGGTCTCCATGAACAAATGGGCAGCAGGGTGGCATTTGCTGATGCAGTTGCTGCTACTTCTGTGGCTTGTGGTGTTGTCTATTGCTACTTTGACCTGTGGTCGTGATTGCTACTGCTTATCTAAAAATGCTTATCTACTGCTTATTTAAAAATATCTAAAGTATCAGTCTGGGCCTTTTTTCGCACTTTGTGCAAGTTTAGAAACATCTCAAGATGATGCAAGCCAAATTTGGTTCTGACCAAAGCTGACCAAAAAATGGCAGTTAGACGTAAGCATTTTAGGCATGTTATTGTAACTTTTGACCAGTAGGTGGCACTGGCACGAAATTAGTTGCATTGCCTCAGATCATGGTCCTGAAGATGGCTACCAAGTTTTGTGTCAGTGTGTGAAATCGTTGCTGAGACACAGCCTCACTTCCTGTTTGGTGGCTTCTCTGTCAGATTCACCCATTATGGACAAACTGTTTGGAATATTCAAAATTCTTTTGATATCTTTTATGAGGCTTACTCTGAACATGACGTGTGCCAAACGTCATGTTGGTGATGGTTGGACAGAATTTGTAGAAGGAGTAGCAAAAAGCAGTTTTTGACAAAATCTGTGATGGTCAGCAGGAAGTTCACTTGAATTTCATATGTTGGTGTGTGTTCACTTCAGCATACTCCAGGTAATTATAGGAAAAAGAACTGTTAATTTAGCTCAAATTCTTTAAATGATGTAAGGAAAAAAATTAAAGTTGTTTCAGTTCTTGACCATAAGGTGGCACAGTCACTAAACTTCTTGGGTACATTCAGGGCGAGGTCCTGAAGATGCTTATCGAGTTTTGTGATGATATGTAGATGCATTGCTGAGATACACCCTCACATCCTGTTTGTTTGCATTTGCCAGTGTGTTACAGGAAAATGGTTTTGAATGTCAAAATTCCTTTGATACCTTTTTTTTCAGACAGGTTTTTCAAGATTATGTGAGCCAAATTTGGTGAGGACTGGACAAAAATTGGAGGAGGATTATCAAAAATTGCAGTTAGATGTAAGCATTTTGTAATTTTTGACCAATAGGTGGTGCTGGCACAAAATTTGTTGCATAGCCTCAGGTCATGGTCATCCCTACCAAGTTTTGTGTCAGTGCACAAAGTCTGCTCTGAGATTATCTCTGCGTTGCTGAGATACAGCCTCACTTCCTGTTTGGTGGCTTCGCTGTCAGATTCATTGGCCCATTACGAACAAACCGTTTTGAGTATTCAAAATTCTTTTGGTAAGTGGTCCTGGTCCTGATGACCCATACCAAGTTTCGTTTCAATACGCAAATGTGTTGCCCAGATATTGGCACCTTCACCAAGATTTGTTGCTATGTCACGGGAAAACGGTTTGCAATATCAAAATTCCATACAGTAGCTTTTGTGTGGCTTCGTCTGAAGTTGGTATGAGCGAGGTTTGGTAACAATTAGACAAAATTAGAAGGAGTAGCGAAAAAACAGTTTTCAGTGAATTTCAAAGGACAAAACCCTTTTTTTTTGGTTGGTGTGTGTTCACTTGGGCCTATTCCAGGGAATCATAGGAAAGTAGAACTGTGGATTCAACACAAGTTCTTCAAATGATATAAAGAGAAACATAAAAGCTACTATAGCACTTCACCACTTGGTGTTGCTGGAGCAAAACTTCTTGGGTACATTCAGGGTGTGGTCCTGAATATAAATAACAAGCTTGGTGCTGATATGTAAATGCATTGCAGAGATATGACTTGGGAACCTGTAGTTTGCATTTGTAGGCACATTGTGGGAGAACAGTTTTCGATATCAAAAATCCATCTGATAAATTTTGTGCAGACAGGTCTTAAGATGATATAATCCAAATTTGATCATTTTTGGGTGTAATTTGTAGGAGGAGTAGTGAAAATACCGATTAGATTCAAGCATTTTCTACATGTCATTGTAACTATTGACCTCTAGGTGGCACTGTCATGGAATTTGTTGCATAGCCTCAGGTCATAGTCCTGAAGACAGGTACCAAGTTTCATGACAATGTGTAAAGTCGTTTATGAGACACAGCATCTGTTCCTGATTGGCAACTTCATCGCCAGATTTGTTGGCTTGTTACAAGCAAACAGTTTCGAAAATCAAAATTCCATTTGATAACTTTTGTGTGGATTGGTCTGAAGATGTTATGAGCCAAATTTGGTGAAATTTGGAAAATAATCTATAGGAGGAGTAGTGAAAAAACAATTATTAAAAAAATCTAAGATGCCCAAAAATCTAATTAGGTAGAAATTGATGTCAGGGGGTCCATTGAACTTTGCATGATCCAATGAATCTAGGGATACCTAGATGGCATTGAAATTTTGGCCACAATGTTCAAAAGTTATGGGGATAAATGTACTTTGAAATTTGACCAAAATTTGACCAGCTTTGGGAGCTTGGGGGCCAGATTTGGTGTATTTGTAGCTAAATGTGTTCTGAAGCCGTGTGCCAAATTTCACAACTTTTTACCACATGGTTCTATGGGCTGCCATAGACACCCTGCCAGAATAATAATAATAAGCAGAATCCATAGAAAAAAAACAATAGGTGCCTTGCATCGTTGGTGCTCTGCCCCTAAAAAGAATAGCAATGAGTGAAATAATAAATAGACATGAAGTATAAACAATGGCCATACTTTGGTCAGTGTGGATTGAAATGTTTTTTTTAAATGAAATTGAATGAGCTCTGTACAGTGGTGCTTGAAAGTTTGTGAACTCTTTAGAATTTTCTATCTGCATAAATATGACCTAAAACATCATCAGATTTTCACACAAGTAGGGCTGCAACAAACGATTATTTTGATAATTGATTAATCTGTCGATTATTTCTTTGATTAATTGATTAGTTGGATTAAAAGGCCAATTTTTATTTTCTGTATTTTTTTCAAAATAACGTTTTTTTGAAAAATCCACTGTCCACAGACAGATCGTGTACAAATGGAGGAAATTCAAGACCATTGTTACCCTCCTCAGTAGTGGTAGACCAACAGATTTCTTTCCAAGAGAAGCATTATGATGGAGAAAGGAAAACACCACATTCCAGCATAAGAACCTTATCCCATCTGTGAAACATGATGGTGGCAGTATCATTGTTTGGGCCTGTTTTGCTGCATCTGGGTCAGAACAACTTGCCGTCATTGATGGAGCAATGTATTCTGAATTATACCAGCAAATTCTAAAGGAATGTCAGGACATCTGTCCATGAATTGAATTGCAAGAGAAAGTGGGTCAAGCAGACAACAACCCTAAGCACACAAGGCGTTCTACCAAAGAATGGTTAAAGAAGAATAAAGTTAATGTTTTGGAATGGCCAAGTCAAAGTCCTGACCTTAATCCAATAGAAATGTTGTGGAAGGACCTGAAGCAAGCAGTTCAAGTGAGGAAACCCACCAACATCCCAGAGTTGAAGCTGCTCTGTACTGAAGAACGGGCTAAAATTCCTCGAAGCCCATGTGCAGGACTGATCAGTCACCAGAAACATTTAGTTGCAGTTATTGGTGCACAAGGGGGTCACACCAGATACTGAAATTTGAGTTGGGGTGTTCGATCCTGGACTCGGACTCAAGTCCAATTATGAACCCGGACTTGTCACGCACTCGAGTAAATTTGTACTCGAACTTGACACGGACTCTGACATTTTGCACTCCGAGTACAGTCGGGTCCACGTCATGTGTGACATGAAAAGAAGGATAAAAAATAAATAACAACATAAAATTAAGATAACAATAAATCAATGACACTTGAAACGCACGCATAGAAGGCTGCCTCATCATTTGAGTACCGAAGTTACATGGACAACTTTTAGGGTGAGTATTCTCATGCTATATCCTACTAGCGAATCTAGCTAAGTCTCCGTTTCTGACAGTTCATACCTGTCTTTGCATTATTTGTATTGATTTGTCTAATTAAAATTGATTTTATACAATAAATTATCTGCACTTGCATCCACCTCCTCTTCCAGTTTATGACAACTTGAGTACATGGTTCACTGTAATGGTACCTTTTGAGTATAGTTAAATCATAGTACTTTTACTTGAGTTTTTTTAAAATAAAAACATTAACCTTCATTACATTTATGATTGTAATGATTTTAATCAGTGTTGCAGAATTAAAAAAAATATAACGATGCATTTAAACATGGAAGACTCTAAGAGTTGAACTTTGAGGAGGTCTCACATAATGGGACACAACAATGTTTGGCCGAACTACTGTCTTCCCGCTGTAAATATATAATAGTTTAATCGTTGTAAAATGAATCGTATGAAAGAGTTTTGCTGCTAGTACACTTCGCTATGGTAACGCGCTATACGGAAGTAAAGTGCTGGCTGAGATTCTACCGGAATTACGTAGAAAGCTTTCATGCATAGAGTCTATTGAGTTCTCTTTTTAGCGGCTTTAGTACGCTTGGACAGTCAAATAAATACACACACATCATTTCAAAATGGTGGTCTGGCCGAGTATTCATGCAAACACAATCGCTTATGTTTTAAGTGAATGTAAACAGTTGGGGAAAAATCGGAGGTGTGTCAATACAGTATATTTGATCTGTGCATTAGGTCTTAAAGTGACAGCAGTCTAGTAAAACTGCTGCTGTCTGTGTCATTAATGTTAATCAAGTAACAAAAGACAAAGAGAAAATCACTCACTCATTTGACTGAATAACTTCAGTAAATTTAATAAGTATCACTGTATATGTCATACAGTGAAGTCTATTTTATTTTACATTTAATTACTTTATTCAATTTCAGTAGTATTTCTTATTTGAATACTACTCATAGACCTACCTGAGAAAACATATCGTTATCGTGAAATAAGATTGTAGTCATATTGCCCACTCCTAAACATTAGCATTTAGTGATTCCAGTCTTGAATTTCACGTAAAATGTGAAATGTACTTCTTAATGTAGTAAATATCATAAACCCTGCTGATAGGGATTTTTTAAATTTTCATTTTAGGAATTAAAATGAAAAAAAGTTACAAGAACAGAGCTGTGTTCAGAAATGAGTTTGTTGTCATTCATAGACAGATTAAAAGCAGCAATAAAGCATGAAGCTTGTTGTTATGACATGCTGCTAAATGTAAATCTACTCTGTACTCTCTCTCAGCCTATATAACTGTGGGGGAGAGGCATCAAATCATTGAAATGTCAACTCGAACTGGAGGACACAATATAGTGTGATACAATAACAAAACAGGTTAATTTGTATTTTCATACACTTGTAATATAATAAATGTTCTACATATACCTCAATATCCCTTTTTTTAATTGAAACCATTTTTGATAGGAAAATAGTTGAGGTGCTGTTGACATGAAATAAAAATATTTAATGGCGATGGCATTTTTTTCAATTTAATTAATTTCTGCAACTCAGCCGGACTCGACTTAGACTCTGCCATTAAGGACTCGGAGTTGAGTCCAACTCGGCCCCTTGTGGACTCGGACTCGGACTCTATTGTTTAAGGACTTGGTTTCTACTCGAACTCGACAAAGGTGGACTTTGACCCAACACTAATTGAAAGCAAAGGGTAACATACTTTTGCCATGCACAGTTATGTAATATTGGATAATTTTCCTCAATAAATAAATGGCCAAGTATAATATTTTTGTTTAATTGGGTCCTTTTTATCTACTTTTAGGACTTGTGTGAAAATCTGTTTATTTTAGATCATATTTATGCAGAAATATAGAAAATTCTAGGGTTCACAAACTTTCAAGCACCACTGTATGTGCTGTGTCTGGTGTAAATTGGCCTTTAGTCTAAACTATCAGGGTGACTTGCATAGTGTTACTTAGCTTTGCTTATGTTTCCCTGGTTTAAATAGTGGCCATGAAAAGCACACACGTGTGGGTCTATGCACATACTGTACACTAGTAGGCTTGTTCTTTATAACAATGGATTGAGTAGGGTTGCAGTGGAAAAGAGCGGGTTTAGTAATTATTTTCATTGCATGAATGACTGATGGTGGCTGATTGACAGATGTAGGTATTAGGTGCCTTTTTTTAATGGAGCACAGAATTGGACACAGTATTGGTATCAATGCCTCCCAATTTTAAGAACCTAAAAATCAAATTGAATATCAGTATAATCAATAAGTATGGAAAGTATAATAAGTGTAACAAGTAAAACATAACAATATAAGTAGCAAATATCAATAACTGATAGTCCGAATTTTACATGTGGGAACCCCTGCACTAAAATGTTGGCAATGGGGTATAGTTTCAGTATGTGATTCATGCATTCTGACTCACATTTATGGATGTGGATTTTTATCAGCTCCTTTTATCAAGTCCTTCTGTTGAGTAATAGAGCTCTGACCTAGATGCTGGCTATTGGACAAATGAACCACCCACCAGGGCTATTCAAAGACAGACACTTGGATATCACTGCACATTTTTTGAGCTTATCAACCTCATCGCAACACTAAAACAGACCAGATGCAATTTTATTCATTTTGGTAGTATGTTTTTCAGTGTTTAATTAAATTCTTTCAGCATTTTGTTACATGAACTAAAGGTCTTATTTGTTTGTTCAGGATGGAAACTTGGCTTGACTACATTTTTTTAATAAAGCTTTTTAAATGTGACTAATTATCGGTGAGGTTGGAAAACATCCAGTGTTCTAGCTGCCTTGCTTTACACAGCACACTTCCATACCGGTCTTTATTTGCAGCAGCCTCAAACAAAAGCACCTCTAACTCAGTTTCACTGAAACTTGCAGAAGTTTACTGCAAACATAAAAACACCTGCATAAATTAAGGCATGATTCATGTAAATAAAATTTAATCTGAGGGAAAATTGAGGTGTTCATATGACATATGCCATATAAATTTGCAGTGGTATAAGAAAACTGCTCTGATTTGGCAAATAGCAAAAAATGCAACAAAAAAAACAAAAAAAAAAACAGGTTTTGACCCAGATTGGGTTTTTTTGACTATAACATAATTTGACAACTCTCATTTAAAATAACAAGTGAGTTTCAGCATAACCGCCTTGCTTTGTCTTTCTTCAAAGTTTTCATTAGGTAAATAAGGAGCCAGTTTCACAAATACTGTGATAAAACATTTGGTGTGCTTCTTCTTTTCCTTTCGGCTGTTCCCTTCAGGGGTCGCCACAGCGAATCATCTGCCTCCATCTAGCCCTATCCCCTGCATCCTCTTCTCTCAGACCGACTACCTTCATGTCCTCCTTCACTACATCCATAAACCACCTCTTCTTCTAAAGATGTTAGTTAAAGGGATAGTTCACCCCAAAATGAAAATTCTGTCATCAATAACTCAAACCCATAAGATGTTCATTTATCTTTGGAACACAAATGACATTTTTAATGAAACCTGGGAGATTTCGGTCCCTCCATTTACAGTCCAGTAACCAAAACTTTCAAGCTCTAAAAAGTTCATAAAGGCATCGTAAAAGTAATACCCGTGGTTTAATCATTTGTTTAATCATGTAAAAAGTAATACACGTGGTTTAATCATTTCTGTGGAACTTTAAAGGATAAGGGCAAATGCCATTTTTTGCTGTGCCTAGGTTGGCACTGTTCAGACATTAAAATCCATGGAGCATTATCAGTTCATGAAATAGAAGTTAGCCTTAACTACATGCTGTGTAGTAAGTGAAGCAGTGCACTGGCTGATAAACAGGTCAGGATACAGGTGAATTTTGGGTTTACAGACACATGGTGCAGTTAATCATGATGTGACGGTCATGGGAAGAACAATTTACAACAATAGACCTGAACAGCTATCTTGAACCCTAACAACTTTTAGTAGCATACTAAATGTTTGATCATATCAACAAAAATGACATTATGGTAGTCTAGTTTTGGCTGGACACAATATGAAAGTGTTTTGTAAAGGTATTGCAAAATGCCTACTTTTTATGTGAATCAGTACCGGTATAACAGCAACAACAACAATAATAATGTATACTGCCCAGCCCTAATTGTAAGTGTGTTGATCATTTAGAAACTAGTATTTTGTAGAAAAACTTGTGATGTCTCTGTATGTTTGAACTCAAGGTATTATTTGTGTTATTACAAGTGTTATTTTGGATGATTATGGAGGGCCCTGTATCTCACAATGCACGTTGATTACAAATTACAAACAGTACGAGACAAAATGCCTTCACTCTGTGCAATTGATGTATAACAGCAGAAAGATAATCCATGCAGGAAATGCCAAATCTGGACAAGCATAAGGTTATCTTTAGTATTTTCTTTTGTTTACAGGATTCACCATTCACCAATGCTGGTACAGGCTCCAATCTAAACCTGGCTGGGGATATTGAATGTGATGCCAGCATCATGGAGGGAAAATCATTAGATTATGGAGCAGTTGGTGCTTTAAGTGGTGGGTTGATTAATGTTGGTTTTTATAAGTACATATTCTTCTACATACTCAGAAATAAGCAATCTCTGCATTTTTTTAGTGCTACTTACTGTGCATGACCTGTACAAATATATTTCAAGGTGAAGTATAAATGCTCGTAGTTGGTGTTTTTGAAGTCGAGCATGAGAAAAGTTTAATAACACAGAGGAAGAAAAATTCACAAAAGTCACAAAAGAATAATGTTAAATAAATAGGTATAATAGGAATAAAAGAAACAGAAGCATATGGGAAGCGACTCTGTTTGTCCTGCACTAGGCCTGTTTACCATGCCTGGTTTAAATTAAGCTTTACTTATTCATTTATTCCTTTCATTTCTTGATTCCAGTTCAATGTCTAAACTGAAACATTTGTCCATGCATTATTGAGTCAGATGAGTTTTACTTCACCCCTTCTAAGCAGCAGGGGTTGTGTCCTACACCTGGATGTTCTGTAATGTGCGAGCACACATGCCAAGATTTTCAACAAAGTTATGAATTGACAGTGACACAGTGTTTGCTATAAATACCTTCGTGCTATGTCACTTCTTTCCCTTTTTCTATACTCATCTTTGTGCACATGCCAAACCTCATGTAGATACAGTCACCTCTACTGTTTTTCTGTCCTCGAAAGATGCAATGGATTCCTGTGCTTTCTCCTCACCACGGTGTGTATCCACTTCATTTTCTGTCTGATCCCTATGCGTCTGTGACTTGCGAGCTAACAGCAAGGACACGGGAAGTAGCGGTGCTGAGGGTGCTGCAGCACCCAAGACTTTCAGGATTCCTTTAACTGCAGTTGTGAATATTATTATTATTATTATTATTATTATTATTATTATTATTACTACTACTTCTACTACTATTACTACTACTACTACTAATAATAATAATAATGTTTTATTTTTTAGTAGTCTTTGAGTTTGTATTTCTGAGATATTATTTATCTTATACTACAGTGATTTACCAACAATTAGAATTTTTAATTTAGGCTATTAATGAGCGACACATTGGGCTTTTCTTGTAGTTACATAACCTCCGTGAGTCTCGAGTCTTCAGGACAGAGGAACTTGCGCGTTCCAGCTTCTCAGTAACATGACAACAGGAACTAATGCCCGTGTTGGGGAAACCTACTAACTTTTGCAAAGCTCTGACTCTTCCATAAATTGGTAAATAAAATTCTCCTAACAGAAAACTTCAACAGATCTCTGTTAATGCTAACATCTGTGGGGAAATAATTGCTGATTCATTCATTCACATCGGTTCTGTTGACTAAATTTATCATTGATGTCTTTGTCAAACATTTTAAATCTTTGCTCACTGTTGTATATACAGTGTGTGTTAGTAAGAGGACATTTTGACAGCTGCTATCTGATGAACCAAATTGATTAGGCTTATGTCCTTTTCTCTATGGCACATAGCTATCCAAAAACTAGCAAATCGTGAATTCACTGTGTGAGGAAATCTCAATTAGCTAGCAAAGTTTTTGGACATCTTTAGGCAGACTGACTGTTTTAACAGCTGTGTTTGTTAAACTGGCTCCTTATACAACATAATCTTCGCAGGCAGACACCAATAGAAAATAATGTGCATATCACAGTGATCTTTTAATGTAAATCAACAATACTCTGTCAATAGTATGACTATATTCTCATTAGAAAAACAGAGCTGACCCACTGACAACAAACTGTTGCATTTTTCTTTTGTGGTGCTTTTCCAGGCGTGTACTGCAGCTTGTTCCAGTTGTTGTTTGTTTTGGGGGGGGGGGGTTCCCTTCAGTCTCCTCTTCAAGAGGTGAAACGTTTCTGTAAAATTGTTTCTGCAGACTTCTGAATTCATTCTGATGCTACCATCATGAGTTTCATCATCAGTAAAGATTAGTGAGCCTGTTCCAGAAGCAGCCATGCAAGCTCAAGTCATGACACTACCTCCACCATGTTTCACAGATGAGCTTGTATGTTTTGGATCATGAGCAGATCCTTTCTTTCTCTACACTTTGGCCTTTCTGTAACTTTGGTAGAGGTTAATATTGGTTCCAGAACGTATGTTGCTCATTTCTGTATGTCTTTGCAATTTCCAATCTGGCTTTCTGATTCTGACTGCTGATGAGTGATTTGCATCTTGTGTTGTGGCCACTATATTGCTGCTTTTGAAGTCTTCTTCAAATGGTGGTTTGTGATAACATCACCCCTGCTCTGTGGAGGTTGTTGGTGATACCTCTGGCTGTTGGTTTTGGGTTTTTCTTCACAGCTCTCTCAATGTTTCTGTTATCAGCTGTTGTTGTTTTCCTTGGCCAACCCATTCTGTGTCTGTTGCTCTGTACACCAGTGTTTTCTTTCTTTTTCAGGACATTCCAAATCGTTGTATTGGCTATGCCCAATGTTTGAGCAATGCCTCTGATTGATTTTCCCTCTTTTCTCAGCTTCAAAATGGCCTGCTTTTCTGCATCTACCTATAAATACTAGGAAATAAAAGCTGAAAAAAACTCTCTTCTCATATTCATCTTTTGAGCTCAAAATCAAATGTCTTCAGTCTACAGCAAAAAAAATTTGAATTGGCCTTGCCGTTCCAATAGTTTTGGAGGGGACTGCATGTAGAATATAATTAAGTACATCCTCATCAAAAATGAATAATTTTTACCCTTACTGTTTTACTTACTATAAATTTGCCTGTTTCAGTAATGACAATCAGTGCTGTCGATTGGGACCAAATGCAACTTTTAACTGTGATAGTGTGGAAAAAAAGTTCTCAACAGTTACATAAGCCTATGTAAAAAAAAAAATAAAAAAAAAAATTAAATAAAATTTAAATCTTGTGGACAATAATGTTACTTTAAAACCTTTGCAGAGAATAAGAGCATCTATAATGGACACATGCTGTTTCCTCTATTATTTCCTCACTATCATACATGAATATTTAAATGACCAAAACGGAGTTTAAACTCTTCACAATGTATAGTACAGCTTGCAATTAAGTTTTATAAATATATATATTAATTTTAGACCATATTAATTACAGCATAACATACACTTACCATCCACTTTATTAGAAACACCTGCACATTCATGCAGATATCTAATCAGCCAATCATGTGACAGCAGCACAATGCAAAAAATCTTCAGTTAATGTTCACATCAAACATCAGAATGAAGGTGACTTTGTGATTTATGGGATTTTCACACACAGCGGTCCCTAGAGTTTACACAGAATGGTGCGAAAAACAAAAAACACTGAGTGAGCTGAAATGCATGCTCTGTGGGTGGAAATGCCCTGTTGATAAGAGAGGTCAGAGGAAAATGGCCAGATTGATTCGAGCTGCCAGGAAGGATATAGTAACTCTCATAATCACTCTTTTAAACCGTGGTGATGCAGAAAAGCACAGGAGGTTCAATTCCTGTCAGCCAGGAAAAAATAATTTGAGGCTATTATAGGCACAGGCATAACCAAACTAGACAGATGAAGACTGGAAAAAGACCCGATTTTATTTCTAATCTTTAACTGTCCAGTTTCTGTGACTCTTTGCCCATGATAGCCTCAGATAATTGATCAGAGCCATTTCACAAACATTGGGCATAACCAATACAACAATTTGGAATGTCTTGGAAAAGAAAGAAACCACTGGTGTACTCACAACCAGACCTCGAACAGGTCAGTCAAGGAAAAGAAAAAAAAAGTTGATAACAGAAATATTGTGAGAGCTGGGAAAAACAAAACAAAACAGTGACATCACCAACAACCTCCACAGTGCAGGGGTGAAGCCATCACAATCCACTATTCGAAGAAGACTTCGATGAAGACTAAAACAGAAATATGTAGGCCATACCACAAGATGCAAACCACTCCTCAGCAGTAAAAATTGGAAAGCCAGATTGTAATTTCTGAAGAAATACAGTGATGAGCCACACAAGTTCTGGAACCAAGATTAACTTCTACCTAAGTTATGGAAAGGCCAAAATGTGGATAAAGAAAGGATCTGCTCATGATCCAAAATATCCAAGCTCATTGGTCAAGCATGGTGGAGGTAGTGTCATGGCTTCCATGGCTGCTTCTGAAACAGGCTCACTAATCTTTATTGATGTAACTCATGATGGTAGCAGCAGAATGAATTCAGAAGTCTACAGAAACATTTTGTCCTCCAATTTAGAGAGAAATGCATCTAATCTAATTGGGAGGAACTTCATCATGCAGTAAAACAATGATCCAAAATGCTGCCAACACAAGAAAAGACTTCATATATTTTATATATATATATATATATATATATATATATATATATATATATATATATATATATATATATATATACATACATACATACATACATACATACATATATATATATATATATATATATATATATATATATATATATATATATATATATATATATATATATATATGTGTGTGTGTGTGTATGTATGTATGTACTGTATATGTATATAAGATTAGTTTCTACTTAATTGTACAAGTATAAAGCCAATCAAAAACAAAGTACCCTTGAGTGATGTAGTGCAAGAAACAGACAAATGAGGTAGGATGGGAGTGAAGTGCAAAGTGACAAACAGTATAAAGAGCATGATACATGGTATGGCCAAAAGTATGTGGACACCTGAACATCATACCCATATATGGACCTCCCCCAAACTGTTGCCCCAAAGTTGGAAGCATACAGTTTTCTAGAATGTATTTGTATGCTGTAGGATTATTAGGATTTCTCTTCCCTGGAACTAAGGGCTCTAGCCTAATCTTATTCCAGCATGACAATGACCTTGTGCACAAAGCAAACTCCATAAAGACATGGTTTGCCAAGGTCGGTGCATAAGAACATGAGTGGCCTGCATAGTGCCCTGACCTCAACCCAACTGAACACCTTTTGGATGACCTGGAACTCCGAATGCATCCCATGCATCCTTGCCTGACATCAGAGCCTTCACTCAGAAGATATCTTGAATCAGCACAAATCCCTAAAGCCACATTACAAAATCTAGTGAAAAGCCTTCCTCAGAGAGCGGAGGCTGTTGTAGCAGCAAACCAAGGGACCAAGGGTCCCTATTAATGTCCATGGTTTTAGAATGGGATGTTCAAGGACAGATAGGGGTGTGATGGTCATGTCCACAAACATTTTGCCATATATTGTGTATATGAGTAACATGAATCCAGAGACATGGATTAATGTAATCCAAGACAGTACAGTACAATTGAACATGGGTGCAAATGGAATGATGTACAAGTGAACATGGATCCAGTCACATGAGTGGAATCCAAAGACACTACAGTACAACTGAATGTAAGGTGCAAGTAGAACAATTTGTAAAACTGTGCAAACCATATATAGTTATTCCATGTATAGTTAACACACTCGTGAAAAAATAAGTATACCTCATGGAAATTGTTGGCTTTTTTGACATAAAATTATCTTTTTCAATCATTTATTCAATAGAAATATCAATAGATGTGATATTCTTCTTTGGAAGAAGTAAGTAGACCCTTTGCCTCAGAAGCTAGTATTGCCCCCTTTTAGCAGAAATAACTTCTTGTAGGCATTTTGCATAACTGTCCACCAGGCTTGCTGGAATTTTTTGACCACTCTTCCATGCAATATTCTTTCAGTTGCTGTTTGAGATTTTTCTTGCATGTTTCAAATCCCTCCCACAACATTTCAGTGGGATTCAAATCTGGGCTTTGATGAGGCCATTCCATAACCCTCCATTTCTTCTTTTTGAGCCATTCCTTGGTGGATTTGCTAGTGTGCTTAGGATCACTATCCTGTTGAAAGGGCCACTTTCATCTTTCGGACAGATGGCCTCACATTATCTTCAAGTACTCTTTGATATGATGCAGAATTCATAGTTGAATCAATGAATGCAAGCTGTCCAGTGCCTGAGGCAGCGAAGCAACCCCAAACCATAACATTTCCACCACTGTGCTTCACAGTTGGTATGAGGTGCTTCTCCTGAAAAGCTGTCTTTGTTCTGCGCCAAACATGTCTGCTGTTACTTTGGCCAAACAACTCTATCTGTCCAGAGCACAATATTCCAAAAAGCCTGGTCTTTGCCTATATGCTCATTGGCACACTGTAGTCTTGCAAAGCTTTTTCCTGGCACGCCATGCAGGTCAAATTTGTGCAATCTCTTTCTGATTGTAGAAGGATACACTTTGACACCAACAGTTACAGTCTGCTTTTGGGCTGAATTTGCTGGGAGAGCCAGTTCTTTACAAATTGGCAGTGCTTTGAAATCTGCGCCATTCATAGATTATTTTCTTTGCAGTGGAATGATGTATTTCAAATAATTTGGAGATCTTTTTAAATCCCTTGCCAGACTCGTAGGAATCCACAACCTTTTTTCTGAAGGCCTTATAGAACTCATATCTTGGCATGATGACACCACACACCTCAATAACAAAGGGAAAACCAGACACTAGACATGAGAGGAGTATAAATAAGACAGGTTGTGAAAACTTGCAGCTGCGGCAGGCAGAGCGCAGACACACAGAGGTGATTTAAGGGGAATTAGTGCAGTTTAATTCACAGTATTTACAAAACCAAAATAAAAGGGTAGCGTGACGGAGAGGAGTGAAGTCAGTGAAGGATGTGTCGACGGTGGTCTGATGAGCCCTCTTCCCAGCTGAGAGTGTCACGAGGAGAGAGCTGTGCAGCGCCACAGAGGGGTTCTCCCGAGTGGGAGCAAACATCCACAGCGGAGCAGCGACATTGGACAGCAGGGGAGCATTGTCATCCTTATTGGCGGAGTCTTCTGGAAACAATCACAAAAGAAACACAGAGTATAAAAGCCGCATTACTGTAAGGGGTTTGCTCACCTTGACGCTCCCGGTGGGCCCTTTTATACTCTGCCTCCCAGGTTGGTAGAGTGCCGCCGTTGCAATCAGCAATTACCAGCCGTGTGTGATTTGGACCGCCCTGCCTTTCAGCCATGCTTTGATACCGTCCAAAACACTAGGGGTGCTGAAAGGGAACTGTCCTTTCAGCTCCTCAGCGGCAGTCGAATGAGGAGCGTTTTTCTTCTTTTGGGCACGTGCCTTCGGTCCGACATCACAACTCCCTATGCAGGTTCTAATCACTGGCACCCAATCTTCAAAGCCTGATTCAGATTATATGGATTTGAAGGTGTGATAAATGTAGGGGTGTACTTAAGTTTTCCAAGTGACTGATCTGTTTTTTTTTTCTGTTAATTTAAATTGTGAAAATTACTACTAAATGTCAATTTTATGTGCCATTTAATAGAGTGTATCACCTTTATTAATAGGCACTGTTTCAAAGAGGATCAAATGTTTGCTTGTCCAAATATGTAAAAAAAAAAAAAAAAAAAAAAAAATTAAAAAAAGGGGGTCTTTCCATGGGGTGTCCTATTTTTTCACATGACTGTATAATGCAAACTTGATTATGGAGCCAACAATGGGAATACAGTCCTCAAATTGGCATGACTGAAATTGCCAGGAACCTTTAAAGGCTCCATCTGGATGTACCACTTGCTAATAGCGACATTTAGTTATTTCATGGCTATCTAGCATTAGCATTTGGAGGGACATAGACAGAACTCAAAAGCAGCAGAACAGTGGGTCTCAGTAACAACAGTGTCTGTAGCCCAAGCCTTGTTTACACAGATGCAAAATGCTGTAAATTGCTAGGTAGATAGTCACTAATTTTTTCAACAAAAATCTTGTTGCCTCTTGTTGTGCACATGCAGGCATCTTGGTCACTCATAAAAGAACTGATTAAAATAGAAAACAATTACATGTATGAGTCGTAACATTAAAATTATTATGTAGATCCCACTTGTGCTACCACACAGCTCTGACCCGTCAAGCCTCTGCAAGACCTCTGAAGGTGTGCTGTGGTATCTGACACCAAGACATTAGCAGCAGATACTTTAAGTCCTATAAGTTGTGAGGTGGGCCCTCCATGGATTGGACTTGTTTGTCCTAACAAGCACATCCTACAGATGCTCGATCGAATTGAGATCTGGGGAATTTGGAGGCCAAGTCATCACCATGAACTCTTTGTCATGTTCCTCAAACCATTATTGACTATTTTTGCAGTATGGCAGGATGCATTATCCTGAGGCCACTGCCATTACGGAATACCATTGCCATTAAGGGGTGTACTTGGTCTGCAGCAATGTTTAGGTAGGTGGTACGTGTCAAAGTAACATCCACATGAAGGCCAGGACCAAAGGTTTCCCAGAAGAACATTACCCAGAGCATCACACTGCCTCTGCCAGCTTGCCTTCTTCCAATAGTGCATCCCCAGGTAAACGATGAACACGCCACATGATGTAAAAGAAACATGATTCATCAGACCAGACCACCTTCTTCCATTCCTCCCTGGTCCAGTTCTGATGCTCATGTGCCTATTGTAGGCACTTTCAGTGTTGGACAGCATGGGTACACTGACCGGTCTGTAGCTATGCAGCCTCATATGCAGCAAGCTGCAATGCACTGTGTGTTCTGACACCTTTCTATCATAGCCAGCATTAACCTTTTCAGCAATTTGTGCTACAATAGCTCTTCTGTTGGATCGGACCAGACAGGCTAGTCTTCGCTCCCCACGCACATCAATGAGCCTTGGGCAGCCATGACTCTGTCGCCAGTTCACCAGTTGTCCTTCCTTGAACCACTTTTGGTAGGTACTAGCCACTGCATACTTCAAGAACTGACTGTTCACCTGCTGCCCTTGACAGGTGCCCATTGTAATGAAATGATCAATGTTATTCACATCACCCTTTGGTGGTTTTAATGTTATGGCTGTTAAATGTATATTGTCTTTCTCTTAAAATTCTGAAAAATATTATGCAGCCTGTAATACCCCATACCTTTTAATTAGTAACAATAGTAATGTAGGGATAGGCTGTGGAATATGATCACAAGCATATGTTTCAAGTAATGAACCAGTAATGTTGGTGCAATTCTGCTGCGTGATAGGTTGTAACTTCTAATGGGTGAATATTAGAGCTGGCATGATGCCACTTTTTCTTTTCTGATGCCTATACCAGTAGTGAAACCTTGAGTATCATCTGACACCAATCCCATCCAGGATTGTTTTCTTTAAAGACTACTAAGCTTTAAAATGATAAATGACTATAGCACAAGAATACACAGCTAAAAACATGACATACAAAACCACAGCCTTTTTTTTTAAGTTCAACTCTTTCAAACAAAAATGTATTGCAAGTATAAAAAAAATATAATTAAGTATAAAATATAAATATAAATCAATCCCAACAAAAAACATGTTAATGTTATATAATCTGATCCATCATATTCTGCTGCCCCATACTGATCCTGCATATACCGGCATGTGCAGCTAAGCATGTCGGTGTCGAATTTTGCACGGGCAAGCATCATCCATATTTTTTTCAGAAAATGTAAAAGTTAGTTTTAAATCCTCTCGGCTTAATCAGACATATATGCAAACTCCAGGAGGTATTTTAAATCTCCAATTTTGTTGATATTTCTCAGGAATCAAGAATCCAGTATTGGTGGCCAGAACACTACTGAATGAAGCACAGAAAGGGAAGCTTTCAGCTGGAAGAATTCCTCCCTGGTGAGCTCATGTTTTTATTATGACCCTGATTTTATTTTATTTTGTATAGTATAGGTTTGTATCCCCTTCAGCAGGAGCTTAGATTAGATATCTAACGTCTGTCAGTTGTACCTTATTCTGCAGGCTCAGTGCTATTTTGATTCTGGCAGATGTGTCTCAGGTCTCGCTGTTTTAAAGTAAATAGGTTCATGCTGGTTTTTTTTTTTTTTTTTATTTAGTTTTTTAGCTGGAATTGGAGCTCAGCAATGGGCTGTCAGTCATGGTATACCTCTGTGTCCTTCAGAGAAGATGGCCACCAGTAAGTATTTTGCAAAATATACAGCGTATACAACTAACCCCAATTCTGTCTGTTTA
The DNA here is from genome assembly GCA_023630585.1 of Cranoglanis bouderius. Classification (NCBI taxonomy): domain Eukaryota; kingdom Metazoa; phylum Chordata; class Actinopteri; order Siluriformes; family Cranoglanididae; genus Cranoglanis; species Cranoglanis bouderius. Next base: position 33,503,775 of record CM042535.1, on the reverse strand, counting down.
GAGACAAAGACTAATATGAAGTCACATTAATATTCTAGGCATTTTAGGTATATATATATGTATACACACACACACAGTATCTCACAAAAGTGAGTACACCCCTCCCATTTTTGCAAAAATTTTATTATAACTTTTCATGGGACAACACTGACGAAATGACACTTTGCTACAATGTAAAGTAGTGAGTGTACAGCTTGTATAACAGTGTAAATTTGCTGTCCCCTCAAAATAACTCAACACACAGCCATTAATGTCTAAACCTCTGGCAACAAAAGTGAGTACACTCCTAAGTGAAAATGTCCAAATTGGGCCCAAAGTGTCAATATTTTGTGTGGCCACTATTATTTTCCAGCACTGCCTTAACCCTGTTGGGCATGGAGTTCACCAGAGCTTCATAGGTTGCCACTGGAGTCCTCTTCCACTCCTCCATGACGACATCACAGAGCTGGTGGATGTTAGAGACCTTGCGCTTCCGTTTGAGGATGCCCCACAGATGCTCAATAGGGTTTAGGTCTGGACACATGCTTGGCTAGTCCATCACCTTTACCCTCAGCTTCTTTAGCAAGGCAATGGTCGTCTTGGAGGTGTGTTTGGGGTTGTTTCCGAAGGGAACTGCTTCAGTATGTCACAGTACATGTTGGCATTCATGGTTCCCTCAATCAACTGTAGCTCCCCAGTGCTGGCAGCACTCATGCAGCCCCAGACCATGACACTCCCACCACCATGCTTGACTGTAGGCAAGACACACTTGTCTTTGTACTCCTCACCTGGTTGCCGCCACACACGCTTGACACCATCTGAACCAAATAAGTTTATCCTGGTCTCATCAGACCACAGGACATGGTTCCAGTAATCCATGTCCTTAGTCTGCTTGTCTTCAGCAAACTGTTTGCGGGCTTTCTTTTGCATCATCTTTAGAAGAGGCTTCCTTCTGGGATGACAGCCATGCAGACCAATTTGATGCAGTGTGCGGCGTATGGTCTGAGCACTGACAGGCTGACCCCCCACCCCTTCAACCTCTGCAGCAATGCTGGCAGCACTCATACGTCTATTCTGCAAAGCCAACCTCTGGATATAATGCTGAGCACGTGCACTCAACTTCTTTGGTCGACCATGGCGAGGCCTGTTCTGAGTGGAACCTGTCCTGTTAAACCGCTGTATGGTCTTGGCCACTGTGCTGCAGCTCAGTTTCAGGGTGTTGGCAATCTTCTTATAGCCTAGGCCATCTTTATGTAGAGCAACAATTCTTTTTTTCAGATCCTCAGAGAGTTCTTTGCCATGAGGTGCCATGTTGAACTTCCAGTGACCAGTATGAGAGAGTGTGAGAGCAAGAACACCAAACTTAATACACCTGCTACCCATTCACACCTGAGACCTTGTAACACTAACGAGTCACATGACACCAGGGAGGGAAAATGGCTAATTGGGCCAATTGAATTTTGACAATAAACCTGATTTGCAAGGGGGTTGAATAATTTTGATTACAACTGTATATTTTGTACACTCGGTTGTCTAGGTCTTCTTCAACTGAGCACCACGATCTTCATTAGCTCATATGACTAATATTGCAATAATAAATGAATGACTTAAAGTACTTGCTTAAACTTTATTAAAGGTAACCTACTTCTCTACATAGTTTTGTAATATAGTAATAGGAATATTACATGATATTCATGAGTATATGATGTGAAGAGTAATACTTAATGATGGGGAGCCTATGAAGTGAGGGAAACATCGAATATCAAGAGAGGGAAATGTATAATATCAAATACAGATATTTCTTTTGAAATATTGCAGAATTTAGTTTGTCAGCCTACAGAAGGAACAAACGAAAGATGGAGATGGCAGAGAAGATGGAACCAGAACATAACTCTTTTAAGAGACGGCGACAATCAAGTGGAACTGTAAGTTAACTATCCATCCATCCATTTTAAGTACTGCTTGTCCTACACAGGGTTGCAGGGAGCCTGAAGCCTATCCCAAGGGACTCGGGGCCCAGGACGAGGTGTCACTCCATCATGGCACAATTGCACTTGCAAATTAGCCTATAACACATGTCTTTGGACTGAGGAAGGAAAGCCCTGAAGCACAGGGAGAACATGCAAACTCCACACACTCAGGGCAGAGGTGGGATTCGAACCCCCAACCCTGGAGGTGTGAGGCAGACTATATACTGATCTCAAGTTCAAGTGGCTTTATTGTCATTTCAAGCATATACAGCTGGTACAGTACACAGCAAAAAGAAACAATGTTCCTCCAGGTCCTACATAAACAACACAGAGCTACACAAGACTACACAGAACTAAATAAGACTACAAAGACACGTGGGCGGCTGTGGCTCAGGTGGTAGAGCGGGTTGTCCACTAATCGTAGGGTTGGCGGTTCAGATCCCAGCCCACATGACTCCATGTGCTGAAGTGTCCTTGGGCAAGACACTGAACCCCAAGTTGCTCCCAGTGGCAAGCAGGTGCCTTGCATGGTAGCTCTGCTGCCATTGGTGTGTGAGTGTGTGCGTGAATGGGTGAATGAGACACAGTGTAAAGCGCTTTGCAAACCGCAAAGGTTAAAAGGCGCTATATAAGTGCAGACCATTTACATATACATCTTGAAAGTTTGTGAACCCTTTAGAATTTTCTACATTTCTGCATAAATATGACCTAAAACATAATCAGATTTTCACACAAGTCCTAAAAGTAGATAAAGAGAACCCAGTTAAACAAATGAGACAAAAATATTATACTTGGTCATTTATAAATTGAGGAAAATGATCCAATGTGACATATCTGTGAGTGGCAAATGTATAAGAACCTTTGTATTCAGTATCTGGTGTGACCCCCTTGTGCAGCAATAACTGCAACTAAACATATCCAGTACCTGTTGATCAGTCCTGGACATCAGCTTGGAGGAATTTTAGCCCATTCCTCAGTACAGAACAACTCTGAGGATGTTGGTGGGTTTCCTCACATGAACTGCTTGCATCAGTTTCTTCCACAACATTTCTATTGGATTAAGGTCAGGACATTGACTTGGCCATTCCAAAGCATTAATTTTATTCTTGTTTAACCATTTTTGGGTATAATGACTTGTGTGCTTAGGGTTGTTGTCTTGCTGGATAACCCACTTTGTCTTGAGATTCAGTTCAAGGACAGATGACCTGACATTTTCCTTAAGAATTTGCTGATATAATTCAGAATTCATTGTTCCATAAATGATGGCAAGCCATCCTGGCCCAGATGTAGCAAAACAGGTCCAAACCATAATACTATCACCACCATGTTTCACAGATGGGATAAGGTGTGGAATGCAGTGTTTTGCTTTCTCCAAACATCATGCTTCTCATTTAAACCAAAAAGTTCTAAAAAAAAAAAATAAATAAAAATAAAAACATAAATAAATAAACCCTCGATTTTGGTCTCATCGACAAAACAAGCCTCTTACAAGCCTTCTGGCTTTATCTTTCACAACGTGATCTTTCACAACTGAATTTTATAATGTCAAACTGTCTGTTTAAAGGATCTTCAGTACGAGCATCTGAGCCTTTTTTTTTCATTAGCATTTTTAGTTTTACATCTATACTATCCAATTGAAGTTATCCACTGAATAATGAATGAGACTTGAGCATAGACTGTTTTCAGTAAGTGCAATTGTGAGACCATCCACAGTCATCTTTAGGGTAACCATGTGGTACCATAAACAGCAGTCTCACTGCAATCTTATTTTTTTTGTTTGATAATGCTATCTACAGTGGGTATAGAAAAGAATCACCCCCCCTTTAAAAGTCTACAGTCTTCCAGAAGCAACCATGCAAGCCCAAGCCATGACACTATCTCCACCATGCTTGACAGATGAGCTTGTTTGTTTTGGATCATGTGTAGATCCGTTCTTTCTCCACGCTTTGGCCTTTCCATCACTTTGGTAGAGGTTAATCTTGGTTCCAATCTTGGCCTTGCTGTTCCAATACTTTTGGATGTGTGCAGTACAACATGTAGTACAATATCCATCCAAAACCTTTTTTCTTCCAATTTTTTCTTGCATTTAATTAGTTTCATAGGTTGTTTTGATATGGCCACAGGGCTTTGAAATATTCCACAGCTAGGAAAGGAGGACAGATGTACCTCCATAATACGTATGCTTTGATGTTTCTCGTTGAAAAAAACACTCACAACATCTCAGTCATATCCTGCTGCCTATGACTAATTGTTAGATTTCTCCCATTTTTCCCCTTGTCTTCTTGGAAAAGATGCAAGCAGGCACATTTTTAATTGAAGCTTCTATATACTTTCAGTTGTTGTCTCTTCTTAGTGTCTAGGTCCAATAACCTGATACTCCCTGGTACATTCTTTAATACCCCATGGGCCTGTGATCCAAGGTCAACTTATAGATAAAGCTGTCCAACTTAAAAACCCATAACAATCACATTCCATTATCTTCACCTATACCCTAAATATGAGACTACTAAGGCCTTTTCAAGGTATCATCATTTGGCTCATTAGAGCGAAAAGAACTTCAAGTGTGGATGGAAAAATAACCATAGAGCCCAGTTCCTTTTAAAGTTCCAGATCTAGCGAACTCCAGGCATTAACATTTATGGTTAGATGCTGAATGAGTAACGGCCTTGGTGTCACCTCACATTTATACCCCAAACAGAAAGTCAAACACTCAACACTAAACACTCAGGTAGGGTTAAAATAAAAAGTAAAATGTAAATAAGAGTATTAATTTCATAAGCATTCTAATAACCCTGGGGGTACCAGTAATTATGATGTGATTTTGTTATATAATACTTTATGATAAAACAATCTGGAACAATATGAAATGCATCTGTGTGGTAATTCTGGTGCTTAGAACAGTAATTAGCACTTCTTTAAGCAGGTGAACGAAATGGTGGATTTAGAGGAGCCTGCCTCCCTGGACACGGTTGGAGCTGTTGTTGTGGATCAGCAAGGGAATGTTGCAGCTGCTGTCTCTAGTGGAGGTTTAGCTATGAAACACCCAGGGCGAGTAGGTCAGGTAAGAATCACTGTTCCTTCTGAGGTGCTACTAACTACAATTTTCTGCAGTCAGTGAATCCTCTGCATTTAAAACTGCTGCATTTTTATTTTCTTGGAATAACATTTCTCCTATCTTTATGTGAAGGCTATACCCTAGTAGTAACAGCTATGTCTTTGTGCATCATACTCTCTTTTTCTAAGGCTGCTCAATATGGGTGTGGCTGTTGGGCTGAAAATGCCCATGATGCTAGACCTTATTCTACAGCCGTGAGTACTTCAGGTATGAACACAACCTTGTGGTGAAATAAGATATTTGGCCTATTCTGAGACTAGATTTTAGTTCAGTCATCCAACTTTTAAGTAAGTTGGAAAGAGCACAGAGTAAGTATACATACATTACCTAAAGGTTGTAATCTGTAGCTGAATCTTCTTGTTCTTGTTGATTGTCACAGGATGTGGAGAGCACCTGATGCGCACCATGTTAGCTAGAGAGTGTTCCACAGCTATGCAGGCTGACAACGCTCATCAGGCTCTCCTGGAGGCTATGCAAAATAAGTTTATTGGTGAGTACTTCTGACCCAGTCATATATGTGAGGCTGCATGTGAATGTCTGTCTCTATGGCTGAATTCTTAAAAACATCCAAAAATGTCAGTCACAGAGATCACACTTTTTCCTCCTTCTGATGTATGATGTGAACATTAACTGAAGCTCTTTACCTGTATCTGCATGATTTTATGTATTGTCTTGCTGCCACATGAATGGCTGATAAATGAGCGTGAGTGTACACAATGGGTTTGGGAAGTATTCAGACCCCTTCACTTTTTTTTTTTATTTAAAATGTATTAAATTGATATTTTGTCCATAAATCTACACAAAATAATCAATACTGACAAAGCAAAAATGTGTTTTTAGAATTTTTTTCTACTTGCATCTCATTTAGCTAAGTATTCAGACCCTTGGCTAAGGCACTTCCCTCAGAATTGAGGGAAGGAGGAATGCAAGCAAATACAGAGAGCTCCTTGAAGAAAGTGTGCTTGAGATTGCACAAGACCTGGGGCGAAGGTTCATCTTTCAGCACAACAACCCAAAGCATTCAGCCAAGGCAATGCTGGACTGGCTCTTCAGGACAAATCTGTGAATGTCATGTGTACAGTGCTGTGAAAAAGTATTTGCCCCATCCTGATTTCTTCTGTTTTTCTGTTTATCTCCTACTAAATTGTTTCAGAAATTAAAACAAAATCTAAGATAAAACAAAGGCAACCTGAGTAAACACAAAATACAGATTTTAAATGATTGTTATTTATTGTAGCAAAAAAAGTTATCCAATACCAACTGGGCCTGTGTGAAAACATATTTGCCCCCATAGTTACTAATGCCCCAAATCACTGAAACTGCATTCATAATGTCGTTCAGCTGGACTAGACACAACCAGGCCTGATTATTTCAAACCCTGTTCAATCAAATCACCACTTAAATAGAACTTTTTCAACAGCATGAAGTTGGTTATAAGGTCTTACCCAGTAACACACTATACCAAAATTGAAAGAAATTCCAGAAATGATGACGAAGCAGGTGATTGAAATACATTAGTCTGGGAAGGGTTACAAAGCTATTTCAAAGGCTCTGGGACTCCAAAGGACCACAGTGAGAGCCATTATCTCCAAATGGAAAAATTCAGCACAGTAGTAAACCTTCCTCAGAAGTGGCCAACCTTCCAAAACACTTCCAAGAACACACCAACTACTCATCCAGCAAGTCACAAAAGAGCCAAGGACAACATCAAAGGACCTACAGGCCTCTCTTGCATCAATAAAGGTCACTGTTCATGACTCCAGAAAGACGCTGGGCAAAAATGGCATCCATGGAAGTGTGGTGAGGCGAAAACCCCTGCTAACCCAGAAGAGCATTAAGGCTTGTCTGAATTTTGCCAGAACACACCTTGATGATCCTTTGGTGAGAATGTTCTGTGGATTGATGGGTTTAAAGTGGAACTGTTTGGAAGATAGGGGTCCCGTTACATCTGGCATAAACCAAACACAGAATTCCACAAAAAGAACATCATACCTACAGTATCTCACAAAAGTGTGTACACCCCTCACATTTTTGCAAATATTTTATTATATCTTTTCATGGGACAACACTGACGAAATGACACTTTGCTACAATGTAAAGTAGTGAGTGTACAGCTTGTACAACAGTGTAAATTTGCTATCCCCTCAAAATAACTCAACACACAAGCATTAATGTCTAAACCGCTGGCAACAAAAGTGAGTACACCCCTAAGTGAAAATGTCCAAATTGGGCCCAAAGTGTCAATATTTTGTGTGGCCACCATTATTTTCCAGCACTGCCTTAACCCTGTTGGGCATGGAGTTCACCAGAGCTTCACAGGTTGCCACTGGAGTCCTCTTCCACTCCCCCATGACAACATCACAGAGCTGGTGGATGTTAGAGACCTTGCACTCCTCCACCTTCCGTTTGAGGATGCCCCACAGATGCTCAATAGGGTTTAGGTCTGGAGACATGCTTGGCCAGTCCATCACCTTTACCCTCAGCTTCTTTAGCAAGGCAGAGGTCATCTTGGAGGTGTGTTTGGGGTCGTTATCATGTTGGAATACTGCCCTGCGGCCCAGTTTCCGAAGGGAGGGGATCATGCTCTGCTTCAGTATGTCACAGTACATGTTGGCATTAGCTCCCCAGTGCCGGCAGCACTCATAGAGCCCCAGACCATGACACTCCCACCACCATGCTTGACTGTAGGCAAGACACACTTGTCTTTGTACTCCTCACCTGGTTTCCGCCACACACGCTTGACACCATCTGAACCAAATAAGTTTATCTTGGTCTCATCAGACCACAGAACATGGTTCCAGTAATCCATGTCCTTAGTCTGCTTGTCTTCAGCAAACTGTTTGTGGGCTTTCTTGTGCATCATCTTTAGAAGAGACTTCCTTCTGGGACAACAGCCATGCAGACCAATTTGATGCAGTGTGCGGCGTATGGTCTGAGCACTGACAGGCTGACCCCCCACCCCTTCAACCTCTGCAGCAATGCTGGCAGCACTCATATGTCTATTCTGCAAAGCCAACCTCTGGATATAATGCTGAGCACGTGCACTCAACTTCTTTGGTCGACCCTGGCGAGGCCTGTTCTGAGTGGAACCTGTCCTGTTAAACCGCTGTATGGTCTTGGCCACTGTGCTGCAGCTCAGTTTCAGGGTGTTGGCAATCTTCTTATAGCCTAGGCCATCTTTATGTAGAGCAACAATTCTTTTTTTCAGATCCTCAGAGAGTTCTTTGCCATGAGGTGCCATGTTGAACTTCCAGTGACCAGTATGAGAGAGTGTGAGAGCGATAACACCAAACTTAACATATCTGCTCCCCATTCACACCTGAGACCTTGTAACATTAACGAGTCACATGACACCAGGGAGGGAAAATGGCTAATTGGGCCCAATTTGGACATTTTCACTTAGGGGTGTACTCACTTTTGTTGCCAGCAGTTTAGACATTAATGGCTGTGTGTTGAGTTATTTTGAGGGGACAGCAAATTTACACTGCTATACAAGCTGTACACTCACTACTTTACATTGTAGCAAAGTGTCATTTCGTCAGTGTTGTCCCATGAAAAGATATAATAAAATATTTACAAAAATGTGAGGGCTGTACTCACTTTTGTGAGATACTGTATGGTCAAGCATGGTGGTGGAAGTGTGATGATGTGGGGATGCTTTGCTGCTTCAGGGCGTGGGCAACGTGCAATAATTTTGGGAAACATGAATTCTGCTCTCTACCAGAAAGTTCTGAAGGAGAATGTCCTGTCTTCAGCCCATAAGTTGAAACTCAAGCGCAACTGGATTATGCAGCAAGACAATGATCCAAAGCTTAGGAGTAAGTCCTAGTCCTACAAGTAAGCGAAAGACTGATCTCCAATTATCAGAAGCATTTGGTTGCAGTTATTGCTGCCAAAGGTGGCAAAACCAGATTTTATATTTAAGGGGACAATTAGAGTTTCACATTGGTGATAGGTGTTTGAAAACTTTCTTTGCTTCAATAAAAAAAAAAATTAAAAACTGTATTGTTTACTCAGGATGCCTTTGTTTTATGTTGTGTTTCATTTGAAGATCTAAAACAATTTAGTATTTACAACCCCAATTCCAAAAAGTTGGGATGCTGTGTAAAATGTAAATAAAAACAGAATGCAATGATTTGCAAATCTCATAAACCCATATTTTATTCACAATAGAACATAGAAAACATATCAAAAGTTTAAACTGCGGAAATGTACCATTTTAAGAAAAAAATAAGGTAGCAATATTAGTACAAGAACTGTGCTTGGGTGCTTCATGAAATTTCCAAAAGTTTCCATAAATAAGCAGCCACATACAAACCTAAGATCACTACAGTGGGGGGAAAAAAGTATTTGATCCCCTGCTGATTTTGTACGTTTGCCCACTGACAAAGAAATGATCAGTCTATAATTTTAATGGTAGGTGTATTTTAACAGTGAGAGACAAAATAACAATAAAAAAATCCAGAAAAACGCATTTCAAAAAAGTTATAAATTGATTTGCATTGGAGTGCTCCTAATCTCAGCTCATTAACTGTGTAAAAGACACCTGGGAGCCAGAAATCTTGCTGATTGATAGGGGATCAAATACTTATTTCCCTCATTAAAATGCAAACCAATTTATAACTTTTTTGAAATGCGTTTTTCTGGATTTTTTTTTGTTGTTATTCTGTCTCTCACTGTTAAAATACACCTACCATTAAAATTATAGACTGATCATTTCTTTGTCAGTGGGCAAACGTACAAAATCAGCAGGGGATCAAATACTTTTTTCCCCCACTGTATATGCAATGCACAGCGTCAGCTGGATTGATGTAAAGCATGCTACCACTGGACTCTGGAGCAGTGGCAATGTGTTCTCTGAAATGATGAATTACGCTTTACTATCTGTAAGTCTGATGGATGAATATGGGTTTGCCAGATGCCAGAAGAACACTATGTACCAGAATGAATAGTGCCAACAGTAATGTTTGATGGAGGAGGGTCTGTTCTGGGGCTGTTTTTCAAGGTTTGAGCTAGGCTCCTTAGTTCCAGTGAAAGGTAATGTTAATGCTACAGCATACAAAGACATTTTAGACAATTTGTATGCCTCCAACTTTGTGGCTGCAGTCTGGGGAAGACCCTTTCATGTTCATGTTAAGGTTCGTTTTTATTAGGTGAAGGTCCCTCCTCCCAATTTTCCCTAATGACATCCACGATGTCGTGGGGCTTGTGCCCAAACAATAATTTGAATGGGGAGAACCACGTTAACATGGTTAACACTGAAATGAATCTCTTCAATCTTTAATCATTCTTACAGTTTGCAAAGAGTGTGTGACATGAAAGAAGTGAGAAGATCTCTTTCAGGATCCCAACACTGCATACTGTGATGTTGCAAAGAGCCACTGGTTCCGTGTATCAAGTTTCATAGTCCACTAAAATTAGCACAAAACTATGCACTCATGCAGTCTGTCCTAATGGCCTGGGAATTACAGCAATTTTTTACATATTCCCTCCATTTTCACAGGCTCAAAAGTAATTGGACAAATGAACATAATTATAAATATAAGGATTATTTTTTATTACTTGGATGCAAATCCTTTGCAGTCAATAACTGCTTGAAGTCTGGCTCCCATGGACAAATGCTAAGTTTCCTCCCTTAAGATGCTTTGCCAGGCCTTTACTGCAGCCACTTTCAGTTGCTGTTTGTTTGTGGGTCTTTCTGCCTTCAATTTTGTCTTCAGTATCTGAAAAGCATGTTCTGTTGGGTTGAGGTCAGGTGACTGACTCAGCCATTTAAAACATTTAATTTTTTTGCCTTAGGAAGCTCTTGGGTTGCTTTCACTGTATGTTTTGGGTCATTATCCATCTGTATTGTGAGGTGTCGTCCTGTTCCCATACCACACAGTAAGACAGTTGGTCAGGACGCTCTCCATTATCCCTCCTTAGAAGGTGGTGAGGATGGGGGGAGGGGAGCTCTCTTCAGCCTCTGTAGGACGTGGAGGCGCTGCTGAACCTTCTTGGCTAGACAGGTGGTGTTGGGAGTCCAGGAGAGGTCCTCCATCATGTGCACACCAAGAAACTTGGGGCTTTTGACTCTCTCCACACTTCTTTTATTGATGTACAGTGGTGAGTGGCCTACTCAGGTCCTACAGAAGTCGACAATCATCTCTTTAGTCTTATCAACTTTGTCGTCATCAACATTTAGTCTTATCAACATAGTTGTCTCTACACCATTCTGTGAGATGTTTCACCTCCTCTCTGTATGCTGACTTATCATTGTTGTTGTTGAGGCCCACAACTGTAATGTCATTAGCAAACTTGATGATGTAATTTGAAATGTACTTTGCAGCAGTCATGAGTCAGCAGGGTAAACAGCAGTGGACTGAGCACACAGCCCTGGGGAGCGCTGGTGTTCAGTGTGGTGGTACTAGAGGTGGAGTTGCCGATCCTGATGGACTGGGGTCACCCAGTCAAGAAATTCTAAGAAAGTCTAGAATTCAGTTGCAGAGGGACGTGGTCAGACCCAGCAGGCTCAGGTATATTATCAGTTTATGTGGGATGATTGTGTTGAAGGCTGAATTGAAGTCTATGAGCAGCATCCTTACATAGTTGTCCTTTTTGTCCAAATGGGTCAGAGAAAGGTAGATGGTAGCAGATATGGCATCCTGTGTTGAGCAGTTGGGATGGTAGGTGTACTGAAATGGGTCCAGTGTGGTGGGAAGACTGCTCTTTGTGTTTCATGACTAGCCACTCAAAGCACTTCATAATGATAAGAGTGAGTGCAACCAGCCAATAGTCATTCAGGCAAGACACAAATGTTTTCTTTGAAGCACACAGGGACAACTGCTTGGCTCAGGGAAATGTTGAAGAGGTCTGTGAGGACATTGCAAGCTGATCAGCACATTCCCTGAGCACCTAACCAGGTATGTTGTCAGGAGCTGCATCTTTCTGTGAGTTAATTCCGGACAGAGTCTTCCTGACATCTTGTGCAGACAAAGTACTTGGTCGCTGGGAGTTGGGGTGGTCTTCCCCGCTGTCATGTTCTGTGCTTCGAACTGTGTGTAGAAATGGTTTAATGCATCTGGAAGCCAGGTGTCACCATCACAGACAAGTGGTGTAGCTTTGTAGTCTGTGATGTCCTGAATGCCTTGCCATAGGTGCTTTGTGTCCTTCATATTTAGGAAGTGACTAGATTCTTTCTGCATAGTTGCGCTTTGCCTCTTTGATAGCCCAGGACAGATTGACCCTTGCAGTGTGGAGGGCTGCCTTGTCATCAGACTTGAAGGCAGTATGTCTGGTTTTCAGCAGCGAGCACAGTTCAGCAGTCATCCACGGTTTCTGATTCGCATGTGTGGTGATGGTCTTGATGGAAGTCACATCATCTATGAACTTGCTGATGTAGCCAGTCAGTGATGCTGTGTATTCCTCCAAGCCTGTGGTGTTGTGGTACGTAGCAGCCTCTCTGAACATATTGCAGTCTGTGTGTTCAAAGCAGTCCTGAAGTGCTGAGATGGCTCCGTCAGACCAGGTTCTCACCTGTTTCAGAACCGGTTTGGCACGTTTCAGGACGGGTCTGTATGTTGGGATTAGAATAAAAGAAATGTGGTCCGAGCAGCCGAGGTGGGGACAGGGCACAGCCTTTTTAGCAGTGTGGATGCTCGTGTAAACAAGGTCTAAAATGTTTGTACCAAGCATTGCAAAATCAACATGCTGGTAGAATTTTGGCAGCACTGATTTCAGATTCTCATGGTTAAAGTCCCCGGCAACAATGAAGAATCCGTTGGGTTGTGCTGTCTTTAAGTTACTGATAGCTCCATATGATAGTTTGCTTAGCGATTCCCTTGCGATAGCTCCAGGTGGAATGTACACCACGACAATGAGCACGGTGGTAAACTCTCTATGGCATTTCACAGTCATAAACTCCACCAGTGATGAACAGTACCTTGAGACCACAACAGCATTCCTGCACCAATTGTTGTGTGTGAAAACACAGACCACTGCTGCGAGTCTTATCAGACAGTGCTACTATCCTGTCGGCATGTGCGGTTAGCTCGACTAGCTGAATGGCTGTGTCCAGAGTGCTGTTGTTGAGCCATGTTTCTCTAAAAATGAAAACACAGCAGTCCCTGACTTCATGTTGGGTAGTTAGCTGTAGTTTGAGTAAGTCCAGTTCATTGTCGAGAGATCGAAAATTGGGGAGGAGAATGGATGGTACAGCTGGGAGTCTAGGGTTAGCCTTAACCTAGCATAGATGCTGGCTCATTTACAGTGCCTCCGTTGCCTCGTACACTGTTTCCGGCACCCTTTAAACTGCCCAGTGGCATCAGGCAATACTGCGGTCCCAGGGCCTGGTTTACATAGCAGCTTGACGTCGCGCAGCTCTTCCCACAGTCCATTGTTTATTCCTCCTGAGCTTTGTTTTCCAATGTTCAGCAAAAGTTGGCAATGATAGACATGTTCCCCAGTGCTTCCGATGCATATCTCTGGTAAAAAATTTCCCATTTGGTGTAGACTACACATAACATGCACCTTATTTGTGGACCCAAAGTGGACACTGCATGCTACCGCATCGCCATCTTTGATCCAAGAAAGATGTGGCATGCTTTGGATCATGAGCCGTTCCTTTCCTTCTCCATACCCTTCTCTTCCCATCATTCTGGTACAAGTTAATCTTGGTTTCATCTGTCCAAATAATTTTGTTCCAGAAAAGGGCAGGATTTTTTTGAGATGCTTTCTGACAAAGTCTAATCTGACCTTTCTGTACTTGACTGTTACCAGTGGTTTGCATCTTGAGGTAAACCCTCTGTATTTTCATTCATGAAGGCATCTCTTGATTGTAGACTTTGACAATGATATGCCTACCTCCTCTAGAATGTTCTTGGGACCTGATGCTATGAAGGAGTTTATCTTCACCAAGGAAAGAATTCTACAATCATCCACTTTAGTTGTCTTCTGTGGTCTTCCAGGCCTTTTGGTGTTACTGAGCTCGCCAGTGCATTCCTTCTTTTTAAGAATGTCCCGCATACTGAGAGTTCCCATGGACAGCTACCAAATGCAAATTCAACACTTGGAATCAACTACAGACCTTTTATCTCCTTAATACTAATAATACTAATACTAATAATACTTTTGATTGAATGTTATTAGAATGCTATTTCAATATTATTTCAAGTTTCTAGGGGGAAAAAGTGTGCAAGTACCACCTGAAGACAATATATAATGACAAGTGGTAAAAATGCATTAAAATGTTTTAAAATTAATTTATGTACAACTTAACAGAAATAAAACTTTTGAAAACAGTCTGAAACTCTGTACAGTATTTCAGTTAATATGAGATGGTTTTCTTCAATGTGAGAAAAGGCATTGCACACAAGGAATATCCCCTGTTCAAAGGTAGAACATTTTATGCAAAATTGTAAAAGGCTACATGTGTAAAGGTGGAGACTATGTCTTTTACAGGCTCACCATTTCTGGCCAGTGAGGATGGTGTTCTGGGTGGCATAATTGTTCTGAGATGCTGTAGATGTGGAGAGGACCACAGCTCTGGCAATTTGCAGGCCTTACTGGGTATGTTCTGTACTCCTAACACAGCACAGCACTCATATTTTAGTGCCACAATGTTATATTTTAGTGCAGCAATTATATATTTCAGCAACACACTACTTAACCCGTACTAAAAAAACAGACCTTCTGTAATGGCAATTGGGCATTAAATAAGAGTATTTGTTTTGCTCTTTGAGTAACTGTGCACGATCAGGATTTGAACAAGTTATGTTCTGTAAATTGCTATTTGTTATAACTTGTGAATGGGGAAAAAATCCTTTTCCTACAGCCCTGTTTTTTCTGTTTTCTCCAGTGTTTTTGGAACAACAAACAAACCAAAAACACACCACTCACAATTTTTTCCGAATGCAGATCGAGGTCCAAATACTCTGAGCAATAAACAGATACAAATAGAGATAATGGCTTTGTGTTTAAACCCTATAAATGTTTGTCCATGCAAAGAAACCACATTTTATTTTTAATTTGGGTGTGACAGAAGTACAGTCAGGGTACATCTCATCTGCTATATAGAAGTGGGAAACTGTAATTTTTCTTGGTATTTCTGGGATTTGTTTTTGTGTATTTCTTTGTGTATCTCTTGTTAATCTGTATCTAAACTCTAACAACTCTAACAACTTTTTGCCCCTTACATACAGTGGAGTTCCTGTGGACTCATACTACGGAGAGTATGTGTGTGGGGTACATGTCTGCAAATGACAGGAAAGCTAGGGTAAGGACATCACAAACAACCAAACTGAGTATCATAGAATTATAGACCCCTTCAAATTACTGGTAACATTAATATGAACATGAAATTTTGCATAAACTTGTCTTGTAATAGCAAGTCTATCCAATGGAGCTTGTGTTTAATCTTTTTTCCACTTACAGGTGCCTTTATAAGTTCTATTAAATGGAGGGAAATTCCACCATTGCAGCTATGCTGTACATCAATAAAGCCGAAAACCGTGAATGCTTCTTTTGTTGACCTTCACTTTAGGTGTCATCCACTATCTCAGCCATATCAGTAGTTAAAGGACTATACAAATCATGAATGCATTCGCTAGTGAATGCATTAAAAGTGAATGTGTGCTTGCATGGTCAAATGGTTTTGTTGACTGAAAATGTGATTAACTAATCTAACAAATATCTATATGTAGATGGCTAGTTAATATCATCACATATATTTTAGATTAATTGAATTAAAAGTCCAGTAACAAACAAATGTAAATCCTCAGATACACTATATGGCCAAATGTATGTGGACACGTATCCATCTCACCCATTTGTGGGCTTTACCCAAACTGTTGCCATAAAGTTGGAAGCAGACAGTCGCTCAGAATGTGTGTGTATTTTGTAGCATTAAGAACATCCCTTTACTGGCACTAAGGGGCCTAGCCCAAACCCTGTTTTAGCATGACATTTTCCCTGTGCAAGGTTGCTGTAGAAAAACTCGTGACCGGCACAGCGATCTTGACTTCAACACTAGTGAACACTTTAGGGCTGAATTGGATCACTGACTTTGCACCAGGGCAAAAATCTCCACAGCCATGCTCCAAAATATATTGGAAAGCCTTCCCAGAAGAGTGGAGGTTATAATAACAGCAAAAGGGGTACTACATCTATAATGGGTTGTTCAACATGTACATACAGTGAGGGAAAAAATTATTTGATCCTCTGCTGATTTTGTACGTTTGCCCACTGACAAAGAAATGATCAGTCTATAATTTTAATGGTAGGTGTATTTTAACAGTGAGAGACAGAATAACAACAAAAAAATCCAGAAAAACACATTTCAAAAAATTTATAAATTGATTTGCATTTTAATGAGTGAAATAAGTATTTGACCCCTTCGACTTAGTACTTGGTGGCAAAACCCTTGTTGGCAATCACAGAGGTCAGACGTTTCTTGTAGTTGGCCACCAGGTTTGCACACATCTCAGGAGGAATTTTGTCCCACTCCTCTTTGCAGATCCTCTCTAAGTCATTAAGGTCTCAAGGCTGACGTATGGCAACTCGAACCTTCAGCTCTCTCCACAGATTTTCTATGGGATTAAGGTCTGGAGACTGGCTAGGCCACTCCAGTACCTCAATGTGCTTCTTCTTGAGCCACTCCTTTGTTGCCTTGGCTGTTTGTTTTGGGTCATTGTCATGCTGGAATACCCATCCACGACCCATTTTCAATGCCCTGGCTGGGGGAAGGAGGTTCTCACCCAAGATTTGATCGATTTTGGTCTCATCTGACCACAACACTTTCTCCCAGTTCTCCTCCTCCTCACACGGGCCTGTACATGTGCTTTCTTGAGCAGGGGGACCTTGCAGGCGCTGCAGGATTTCAGTCCTTCACGGCGTAGTGTGTTACCAATTGTATTCTTGGTGACTATGATCCCAGCTGCCTTGAGATCATTAACAAGATCCTCTCGTGTAGTTCTGGGCTGATTCCTCACTGTTCTCATGATCATTGAAACTCCACGAGGTGAGATCTTGCATGGAGCCCAAGACCGAGGGAGACTGACAGTTATTTTGTGTTTCTTCCATTTGCGAATAATCACACCAGCTGTTGTCACCTTCTCACCAAGCTGTTTGGCGATGGTCTTGTAGCCCATTCCAGCCTTGTGTAGGTCTACAATCTTGTCCCTGACATCCTAGGACACCTCTTTAGTCTTGGCCATGGCCATTTATTCCCTCACTGTATGGGTGTGATTGGTCAGGTCAGATTGGACATGCACTATAATATTGCCAAAAGTATGTGGATTCCTGACCATCACCATCCCCCCCCCCCCCCTCCTCCCCCCCCCCCCCCCCCCCCCCGACCCTTTTTTTTTGGTTGTTATAACAGTCTTCACTATAGGCTTTCCATTAGATTTTACAATGCCAAGCCCCAATTTGATGCCATATGTCTGGACATGGTGTTAAAAAGTCTGATAGAACTCCTTGGATGAAGGAGGAGTTCAAGGTGGTGTGATCTGGTGAAATGTCTTTACCTAAACTTGCTACTGCAATGTATTCAATATTACTTGTATGTCTAAAGCATTCTTGGACACTTCTATCTAAACGTTGTCTATGCTAAGCACAAAAACGAAAAAAAAAAAAAAAATCTTATAGCTTATAACACTCTTCTCTTATTTTAATTTAAACTTTGGAATGGAAGTGAAGACTAACTTAAGTGAATATCTCTCTCTCTCTCTCTAGGCTCATATATCCAGACTGCCTCCTGGGGCTGTGGCAGGGCAGTCACTGGCAATTGAAGGTGGAGTGTGTCGACTCGGGGGTGTGAGTGACTGAACAGAGTAAATCTTTTTTTTTTTTTTTTTTTTAAACACATAGCAATATGCATATACTAAAGTCATTACTGACAAGTCTGGGGAATGTGGCATCAATTATTTAACATATAAAAGGTTTTAATGGATGAAGACCTAAAGCCACATCTTGTTCATTTTGGTCACATTTTTTAACCATAAAGGAACGATTTTATCAATCAAGATAACTTTAGTCTTACTCTTTAGTCTCTTTTTAATAAGCCACAGCGCTACGAGATGAACAGGCAATATATACATATATACATATATACATACATACATACATACACACATATATATATATATATATATATATATATATATATATATATATATATATATATATATATATATATATATATATATATATATATATATATATATATATATATAGATAGATAGATAGATAGATAGATATGTTTGGGAGCATGCAAGCAACATGAAGGTAAATAGGACCTAATCATTGAATAGACTTTTTGAAAACATTCAGGCTGCTGCTCTTGCTTTGCACAGATAAATGTTTTTCAGTTGTATTACTCGTATATATTGTACAATACATATTTATATATTTTTGCTTTGCCCCTTTATTAAATAAACAGTTTAAAAGGAACCAAACAGCATCTTTACCAAAGCTTGTTCTGACTATTACAAAATACTTTTATGGTATCTTTGTATTGTTATGAGCATTGCTAATTTTAAAAAGAGACTATGGCTCATAAATGCACCTTATTTGGCCACTAGTCTCTGTACTGACATTTCCATTTGTCTGGGAATGTTTTTTTCAAAATCACTGCAACATTAAATTGTGTTACATGTTGTTTATTATAAATCATTCTCATCGCTGTTGCACAAATTAACTTTTGGAAGCTGATGTTGAAGTGTAATTGCAGTAGCATAATATTTTAGTACAATTTTTGCTGTGACTGTAAGTTGTCCCATACATGTTGTTGAGCAGGGAAATATCCTCTTTAGAAAGCATGACTGATTGTGCTGATTGCTCTAGAAATTAAAATTGCACTATTTTTGTATTAAACCTGGCCTAATGTCTGCTATACACCTTTGTATGTATTTTGTAGTATGTGTAGTGACATTTCATTTACTTTTCAGAAATGATTGTTTAATGTAAGGAGAGTTATAAATTCCACTCTCATAATATATCTGACAGATCCAATGGCATATATTATTAGGATGTAGCTATCTATAAAAAAAAAATTTAAAAAGAAATCTTTAAGATGACATCTTTTCTTTTCATATTGCCAGAATACAATTAACAGTGTCTTTGCAAAGCTTTGTGTTATATTTTGTTCTTATTGCATTATGTTTTTGCTCGTTTAGTTCAGTGAAATAAATTTCAGCTCACACTTGAAATTGTCTTGTGATTGAGATATTTTGAGTTCAAGTTTGGGGTTACGTTTTTATTTTTTGGGTTATATCTTTATCAGAAAGAATGTTATACAGAACACCAAAATGAATCCGTGATTAAATAATTTACAGTGTGTCATTCTCTATTACAGCGATACAGATACACTGGAACTTTTTTTAAAAAATGTTATCATCTTCAAATTTATTAAATAACCCACTAAGTGTTGAATTGGACTAAAGGAAATGGGTGTCATGTTACTGCTACTGGAGTGCCACGGCCATATGGCCATTAGCTTTTATCAAGCATTTGTCACCATTTAAGCATGTTATCATAATATTCTTGTGGTATGTTGTTATGGACATCTGTGTTTTTGTAACTTTGCAGCTCACATGAGTTTTCAAGATTTAGCCATGAAAGTTCTAGAAAGTTGGGCGTGAATTCAATAGCAAATAATATTGTTGTAACATGAGCATAGTTATAGCAATGTTATGACATAAACAATATTTTGATAGCAAGGACATATCTAATATCAGGTAAACCAGCATACACCTGATGTACCTCATCACTCAAAACAGCTGCCAGCTCAGTTTTTTTTTACAATTAAAAATGTAAATCAATTTAAATCTGTTTCTTTTTTTATTTTGGTCACCTAGTGCACTGCATTTCTTGACATGTGCATCAAGAAGAGCATTAAAAAAAGCAACATGAAGACAGGTCTGTTTGTCACAAATTCATTCAGAACTGTGACTGGACATTGCTTTCATCATACATAATGAAGTCTTTGTGTTGGTAGGAACCGAACCCTTGCCTGCCCTCCAATCTGTGTATTTGAAGTCTATTTACATATGTAATTGTAGTTCTATGAACCCTGGATAACTGGCAGTGGTGGTGAGAATCACCTGCATGTCCTCTTGTGCACAGGCACACACATGCAGATACCTTCAACAAAGTCGAAAATATTCCAGCATGAGAATGCCTCTGTGCACAAATCAACATCTATAGAGACATGGTTTGCCAAAGATGGTGTGGAAGAACTTGAGTGGCCTGCACAGAGCCCTGACCTCAATCCCTCTGAATACCTCTGTGATGAATTAGAACTTGGACTGCGCACCAGGCCTTCTTGCCAAACAGAAGGCCTTCGTGCCTATCCTCACTAATGCTGTTGTAGTTGAATGAGCGAAAAATCCATGTTCCAGAAATTTCCAAAAGGAGTTCAATGCTTCGGTCAGTGTGTTACACAGCTGTAGGGAAATTTTGCCTGCTAGACAGTCAGCTATAGTAGCAATGCCCTTCCCTACTACGTTGCATAAATTGCAGGACTTCTCAGGTCTTTGCGATTATTGTAGGCCATGGATTGATTCATATGCTGCCATTTCACAACTATTATAAATCTTTTTATAGGTAACCCTTGACATCATGGCTCCATCACACGCACTGACACCACACAGGCTGCGTTTGAAGAGTTAAAATCAACTCTGGTATCTGCTCCAGCTCTAGTCCTTTGTGACCCATTCACTATCTTTGTACATGAAGTGGGTTCATGCCTGACACAACATCATGCCTGACACAACAACATGGTGGTTTGCAACACCCTGTAACTTATTACTCTGCTAAGTTTGATATTGTTATCATGTAGTATGGGCCTTTGTTCATGAGCCACAGACCAGTCAGAATGCCCATGCTGTCCCTTGTCCACCACTGAAAGAGCCTACAATGGACACGTGAACAAGTGGAAAATTATCATAAAATACATGTTATATATTTATTATTCCCTATTTTATACTGCATATAATCCATTCTATAATGCTGGTCTTTATGTAACTCGAAGAAGAAAGCTGGATTGTGGGCTACGTGTGGAGGGCAACTTGACATGAGAAAAACAAGTTCATTATTATCAAATGGCCTTAATTCATAGGACTTGCACATCACTATCAGATGAAGAGCAGAACAAACACATTCCAGGCTCTAGAAAGTCTGTAAAAAAATTTAGTTTTTCCAAGTTATGCAGAGGACTGCTTAAGCTGAGGAGAAGTAAAAACCTTGATAGATTAACAGGCAGAACTCAGTAGGGAGGTATGTACGTCAAATGTCGGTCAGCCTGACCTGGTGTGGTCTCAGCAGCCTTGCATGCTATAGAAAACATAAATGGTAAATGGATTATTTGAAGGGCTGGGGAGACATCTAGTGGTGGTAAAAAGAGTTGAATTAGCCAATTAAAGGTCACGCCCTTGGGGTTTTTCAGATCATGCACTATGGTGAACTCTTCAGTGTTCACTCTCGAGACCGACCTCCTTTGTTGCTTGGGTTTACCTTTGTAATAAAGTTCTTGCAGAAGTTTTGGCTTCCTTGCTTATCCTCGAACCTATGTGGGAGATGGGAAAAATTCCCCACAACAGAACATCATAACTGGACTATGGAGTAATGGAAGAAGGAGGCCTGGTCTAATGAAACAAGTTTTCTTTTACATTATGTAGATGGCTGGGTGTGTGTGCGCCATTTACCTGGGGAAGAGATAGCACCAAGATCCACTATGGGAAGAATGGAAGCTGGAAGTGTGATGCTCTGGGCAACGTTCTGCTGGGAAACCTTGGGTCCTGGCATTCATGTGGATGTTACTTTGACACATACCACCTACCTAAACATTGTTGCATACCAAATACACCCCTTCATGGCAACGGTATTCCCTAATGGCAGTGACCTCTTTCAGCAGGATAACGTGCCCTGCCATGTAAAAAAAAACTTGTTCAGGAAAGGTTTGAAGAACATGACAAAGAGTTCATGATGTTGACTTGGCCTCCAAATTTCCCAGATCTCAATCCAGTCGAGCATCTGTGGGATGTGCTGGATAAACAAGTCCGATCCATGGAGGCCCCACCTCGCAACTTACAGGACTTAAAGGATTTGCTGCTAACATCTTAGTGCCAGATACCACAGCACAACTTCAGAGGTCTTGTGGAGTCCATGCCTAGATGGCTCAGAGCTGTTTTGGCAGCATAAGGGGGACCTTGTATTGTTAAAGTTGTACCACCCCAGGAAGGAAAAGTGGGTGAACCAGAAAGAGTGCTCTAAGAGGAGCCGGTGAAGTTAGGATCCGGGGGTCAAACTCAGAGTAGAGCTTCCCTACACCCTCTAATTCATCTAGTGCTCTTCCCGCTCTCCTGAGGTGTAGGACTCAATGGTAGGTAGGGAAAAATCGCAGTCACATAGAATAGGGTATGCATATACAGGTGCATCTCAATAAATTACAATGTCGTGGAAAAGTTCATTTATTTCAGTAATTCAACTCAAATTGTGAAACTCATGTATTAAATAAATTCAATGCACACAGACTGAAGTAGTTTAAGTCTTTGGTTCTTTTAATTGTGATGATTTTGGCTCACATTTAACAAAAACCCACCAATTCACTATCTCAACAAATTAGAATATGGTGACATGCCAGTCAGCTAATCAACTCAAAACACCTGCAAAGGTTGCCTGAGCCTTCAAAATGGTCTCTCAGTTTGGTTCACTAGGTAAGCCACAAACATTCATTGCCAAAGAAGCTGGCTGTTCACAGAGTGCTGTATCCAAGCATGTTAACAGAAAGTTGAGTGGAAGGAAAAAGTGTGGAAGAAAAAGATGCACAACCAACCGAGAGAACCGCAGCCTTATGAGGATCGTCAAGCAAAATCGATTCAAGAATTTGAGTGAACTTCACAAGGAATGGACTGAGGCTGGGGTCAAGGCATCAAGAGCCACCACACACAGACGAGTCAAGGAATTTGGCTACAGTTGATGTATTCCTCTTGTTAAGCCACTCCTGAACCACAGATGATGTCAGAGGCGTCTTACCTGGGCTAAGGAGAAGAAGAACTGGACTGTTGCCCAGTGGTCCAAAGTCCTCTTTTCAGATGAGAGCAAGTTTTGTATTTCATTTGGAAATGAAGGTCCTAGAGTCTGGAGGAAGGGTGGAGAAGCTCATAGCCCAAGTTGCTTGAAGTCCAGTGTTAAGTTTCCACAGTCTGTGATGATTTGGGGTGCAATGTCATCTGCTGGTGTTGGTCCATTGTGTTTTTTGAAAACCAAAGTCACTGCACCCGTTTACCAAGAAATTTTGGAGCACTTCATGCTTCCTTCTGCTGACCAGCTTTTTGAAGATGCTGATTTAATTTTCCAGCAGGATTTGGCACCTGCCCACACTGCCAAAAGCACCAAAAGTTGGTTAAATGACCATGGTGTTGGTGTGCTTGACTGGCCAGCAAACTCACCAGACCTGAACCCCATAGAGAATCTATGGGGTATTGTCAAGAGGAAAATGAGAAACAAGAGAACAAAAAATGCAGATGAGCTGAAGGCCACTGTCAAAGAAACCTGGGCTTCCATACCACCTCAGCAGTGCCACAAACTGATCACCTCCATGCCACGCCGAATTGAGGCAGTAATTAAAGCAAAAGGAGCCCCTACCAAGTATTGAGTACATGTACAGTAAATGAACATACTTTCCAGAAGGCCAACAATTCACTAAAAATGTTTTTTTATTGGTCTTATGAAGTATTCTAATTTGTTGAGATGGTGAATTGGTGGGTTTTTGTTAAATGTGAGCCAAAATCATCACAATTAAAAGAACCAAAGACTTAAACTACTTCAGTCTGTGTGCATTGAATTTATTTAATACATGAGTTTCACAATTTGAGTTGAATTACTGAAATAAATGAACTTTTCCACGACATTCTAATTTATTGAGATGCACCTGTATAAGATTGCATTAAAGATTTCTTTTCTTGATTTTTGTCTTGAATCTCCTTAACTAATATGAATACAGTTGGCACAAATGATGGATGAAATCTGGAGAAAAACAACAGGTGAATGGAGACAAGCATAACAATTGACTTAACACCCACATATACCAACTGGCAAAACTGGTATAATTACAGTGGGTTGAACCTCAAAATAGTGATGAACAGTTCACTACACATCTCTCTCTCTCTCTCTCTCTCTCTCTCTCTCTCTCTCTCTCTCCCGCTCTCTTTTCTTACCACAGGCGCTGAAGCCCAGGCAAGCTTTCTGAAATGCAGAACTTCTGATAGCCACTGATGATGGGCTGGATCATGCTTATCTGCTTGGCTTTGTTGGACTGCATTCGCATGCCACATGAGGACACACACCATCACTACAATAACCTTATCACCATGTCTCAATAAACTGCATGAATAATGAGCAACTCTTGCCTGCTGAGACTGTACATACAAGGCATTTTTGTAAAAACTAAACTAGTTCCTAGAAAGCTGACAGTTCAGGAAAGGAAAAGACTCACCACAGCTACAAACAACTCAGGCAGACATGCCATTCTTTGTGAGTCTGAATGGAGCTAAATATTTGCTAAAACCAAATATGAAAAGAGAGTCCAATACAGATATAGTTGTGGTAGTTCAATATCACATCCTAACAGTAGGTAAAGCAAGCAGTGAACAAGGAAAGTGAAAAGGAAATCATATCAAAATTTGAGTGTACACAAGGAAATTTCTTGGTCTGCCACCCAATTTCTAGCTGTGACACATCTTACTCACTATACCTGTAATTAATGTGTGGTGTGTCCCATAGAAGAAAATATGCAATTTACTTTGATCACTTCAGTTTTCCCTGGTGTGTAGAAAGCACTGAAACTTCATTCCTAGGTAAAAAAAAAAAAAAATTGTTAAAGCCTGTGAACAGATGTATATCATAGGTGAGAATAGCATTACTCACAAAACTGCATCACATACACTTCCTGGTAATCTTCCAAAACAATCCACACTTAAGGAGCCATTTGATGTTGAAGACTGTTAGAGAAGGAACACACTGGCTCAACCTGTTAACTTTGGCTTGTTTCTGCAGACTTTCTGTGCTACCAACACCTATTGGCTGTGTGGAACAACAGCTTGGCCTGAACTTCCTTCTAGATTTTTTGGTAGATGCACTTTGGTGTACTTATATCCTTGTATGAGAAACAAGCAGTCACTTCTAGGTAATAAAGTCAAGTTCAAGTTCAGTTTATTTGTATAGCACTTTTAGCAATGGACATTGTCCCAAAGCAGCTTTACAGAAGTATATAAATTCAGGACAGGATTTTAAATTTATGAATTTATCCCCAATGAGCAAGCCAGCGGCGACGGTGGCAAGGAAAAACTCCCTGAGATGATATAAGGAAGAAACCTTGAGAGGAACCAGACTGAAAAGGGAACCCATCCTCATCTGGGTAACACCGGATAGTGCAATTATAAATAAATAAATCCCTTCTATAAATGTACCAGTACAACACGGTCAGATAGCAGTTGTGAGACCATGAAAAATTCATTACAGTTTTTATATGAAGTCTGTTTTGTTGAACTTCACCACTGTAATCTCAATGATCTTTAGGCTGCACCATGTGGGGCCATCCTCAGCAGGACTTTTAAATGGTGGTAATACAGAGGAACCATGTATTTTAGGTGTTACATGTGAACAAACTATATGGCCTACAAACTATATAGTCTCCTGTTTTGTAGGAGCCCTGTTTCCAATGCAGTCGTTAGATCAGGTTCATATCTTAGCCAGACAAGTGGATCAACTGATTGATAATCACTGATCTATGACTATGTTAAATATGCTGGATGGCATGTTTATTTCTTTGTGTTTCAGTGTGGTCTCAGAATACTGTATGATATAGGAACACCCAAGGCCAGAGGTGACCTTGATATTGATATTGTCTGGCTAGGCCCGCTTCTCTCTTATCTTTCCTCCCTCCCTTCACTCCTTCTCTGTACATAAACTGGCCTTTCTATTTTGAGTGAGCTGATGAAATCCTTCTGAAGTTATGCTTCTGTTGGTGAAAAGCTGATCTGAAGATTCTTCAATCACACCAGTCTCTTGTGTGTACTGACTCATCTTTGCCAAAGTCTTCCCATAAGTGTTGAGGCTTTTATAGCAGCAAAGGGGGATCCAACTCTGAAATGAGATGTTCAACAAGCACAAACAGTATGGATGTGATGGTCAGGTGTCCATATGCTTCTGGCCATGTAGGGTAGAACCACAGTTACATATGTAACTAGTATTCTTTACTACCCCCCATAAACCCCCAGGAACAGTGAGAATCACCTGGATAACTTGCCTCAATGGCACAAGGAATCAACACACCTAACATAACTAACTGGAAAGGTGATGACTGCTATGCTTATGCCACTGGGAGAGGCTAATTTAAACTTGCACAACCTAAAGAAAGTGCACAGTGACATCCAGGTAGCAGCAGTGTATACCTCCTGGCATGGGGCATTCCTATAAGTAATGCCTATGAGGAGGAACCACTTATCTTGAGTGGCAAGTTATGGTTGTGACTGGGTGTCCGGCCCATCTCTCGGCCATCATGATGAAGTACACCATCTAATTGGTCAGACTCTGTTTAGACAATGGAGCTCTTCCTGCCTTTCCTCTGTCATATGTGTCATGTTACTCTGTGGATCAGATGGCCACTGTCCAGTCTAAATAGGACTGTGTACTGGCACAACAAAAGACACTCTATAGGTTGACCTTTATGGAATGCTGCAGGATCAATAGATTGGTTTGGAGAGTGTGTGGCCTTGGATAGAAATCCTGGGTTCAACCACAGGGTCACCCCAGAGTCATCTAACCACCAATGTATGAACTGTATTATCAAAGCATGCAATTCTCCCACTCTTTTTGCTGGAGTAATTGCTTGCAAAAAAGGCAGTTTTTAAAGACACCCATTTCAGTTTGGCATCGTGCATAGGCTCATCAGTAGGGGCTTAAGGAAATCCAGCACATGGGAGAGATCCCGTGGCAGACTACTGGGGAACCATGGTGGGGGAAGGCACTTCATCCCCTTCTGAACGTTTATGAGCCCCCATGCAGGTGCTATACACTGTGCTGTTTGACAGTGCAAAAACTGCTACATAGATCTTTAGTACATTGGCGAAGCTATAGGGCAGTGTTCGGGAACCTTTGGCTCACGTGACTCTTTGACAAAAATCATGTGGCTCGCAAGGTGTCTCACCTTTTTCCAGCATATGATCGTTAAAAACTTAGACACATCACTAGAGATCAGTTTCCTGCAGAAAATGCAAAGTCAGTTACAATTCAAATTACAAATGTTGTACAGCCTACCAAACTTAATGAAAAGTCAGTTTACAATAATATGTTTCAAGTTGATCCAGCCAGTGCACATATGCAGTGCTGCGCACACGTGTCATGACACCAATCAACAGCAAACCACTCCCAGATGGCAAGCACATTTAGGTGATTCCGGTAGAAATGTGCCACTGTCGGTTCAGTGCCGGCACTGGCGAAAAGATAATTGGCCAGAGCCCTGCCGACTGTTCACACCACTTCTGGCTGACAGACGGTTTTTCCTATGTGGGCCAATCTCGGCTGAAAGCAGGTGTACTTGTGGCAGGTCCATACTCGGTGTAGCAGTGTGTATCTACTTTTGGCCTGAGTTTGTTACGTCACAGTCGGGCCACGTATAGAATTAAGGAACTCAGCCACCTTAAGACACTGTAAACTGAGCAGAACTAATAGATGTGGGCCAGATCTGGCCCATGCACTATTGTGGATAGAAATGATAAATGTGACCTGGATTTGGCCCAGACATTATTAAATTACCACATTAATTTTTTTGTAATTCATTCATTCATTCAAAATTGTCATATTCAAATACAATGACAAAAATAAAGCAGTTTAAATTAATGATTTTTTATTTTTATTTTTAAGTTCAACTCAGAAAATATTAAAACTGTATAGACATTGTAAAGATATATATATAAAAAAACATTTTCTTCTTGACATTTTAAACATCAAACAATACTGTAGACTGAAATGACTAAATTAGGCTACTTAGTTTTTTCAGCTGAAATGATTCCTCTTGAAAATGAAGACTCGACTGCAGCCTAGAGGATCCTAACCAATTTAACTCCCAAAACATTTTCGTTTTTTTTCAGGCGGCTGAGTTCCTTAATTCTATATGTGGCCCGATTGTGATGTAACGAACTCGGGCCGAAAGTAGATACACACTGCTACACCGAGTATGGACCTGCCGCAAGTACACCTGCTGAGATTGGCCCACATAGGAAAAAACGTCTGTCAGCCAGAAGTGGTCTGAATAGTCGGCAGGGTTCTGTTATATCAATAACACATTTATGATGGTTTAGGATTAGGGTTAGAGCCAAGGTTAGGGTTAGGGTTATATCAAATGTAATAGGGTAGCAAGCATAGATGGACTCTGCTATCGACTCACGCTATGGTAGCAAAATCTGACAAGGTAGCACAAATCGGCAGAACAATCAAACGTATAAAACTGAACTGTTTGCGGATTTCCCGAAGAAGGAGATTCAGAAAATAAAATACGATTGCTATACCCTTGCTATAGGGGGATCTGTGTGGGTCCATTCAAAAACAGTACCTTCTCTGAAATTGTTTACCGAGTTTACCTTCTCTGATATTGATGCCACTTACACAGTTATCAGAGGATATAATTACAGTATATCAAATGTATTTCAGTTTCTGTTAATGCTTGGATACACTTGCATTGGTGGAGATCGAACTCTTCCTAAAGTTGAAGAACAGAACTGCATTTCATTGAGGAATGCATGGTGCAATGCTAAAAGTCTTTTTTTTTTTTTTACTGAAATAAAAATATCTTAAACAAAATATGTCTGTGTATGTGTATAATGTGTACTGTACATGTTATCTATCATCACTGGAATTAAAGTAGTCCTGGTTTCCTTTTAATCATGTGGAAAAAAAGAGATGAAGCAGTGGGCCATTCAATTCTGTTAAAATATTTATTCTGTTAGATGTATATGTTGCATCTGTTTTGATTGCTCAAAATGCATGATTTAATTTCACATTGGCTGACTGTGTGGCTATAGCATTTTGGATAATTGTAACTGGTATTTCATTGAAATTCAATTATAACTGGCTTACTGATTGTATTGGCCTAATTTCTGCAACCAGTTGTGTTTCCTTTTGTGATTTTCTTTTAGGTGTGATGCGTTCAGCTGCTGGATTTAGTTGTCATGTAATGTTAGGCACTAGAAGTGCATTCTCTGACAGCACTTTTGTTATGTTCATTTCATGTTAAGGATATAGATTAGCAAAGTTCCTGAAGTGTGTGTGTGTGTGTGTGTGTGTGTGTGTGTGTGTGTGTGTGTGTGTGTGTGTGTGTGTGTGTGTGTGTGTGTGTGTGTGTGGGAGAGAGAGAGAGAGAGAGAGAGAGAGAGAGAGAGAGAGAGAGAGAGAGAGAGAGAGAGAGAGAGAAAGAGCAACAGTAAACAACTGGCATTTGTGATGGCATTATGTCTGTAAATTTAGGCCAAAAGAGGCCTTACCGAATTGACACAAACCTCTTGAATGATATAGATGATATAGATAGATAGATAGATAGATAGATAGATAGATAGATAGATAGATAGATAGATAGATAGATATAGATATGGGGTGGAGTGTACACCATTCTAGGGCTGCAACTAATGATAATTTTGACTATTCATGAATCTATTGATTGATTTTTTTTTTTTTTTTTTTTACAATGTTTTTTAAAGAACTAAATATCAAAATATATTTATTTTAAAACATTTCTTTCTCTGCAATGGGCTGGCCCCCATCCACAGTGTCCCACGCCTCGTGCCCTGAGTTCCCTGGGATAGGCTCCAGGCTCCCCCATGACCCTTTGTAGGATAAGCGGTACAGAAAATGGATGGATGGATGGATATTTCTTTCGACCATTTTAGTCAACTATTACTACAATACAGCTACAAGACAATATCGCTGACATCTGTCATGACATGAAAATATTAGAGCCATTCCACCGAATGGGTGCCATTTCCGTCCCCAGGACATTATATGTATAAGTATGCATGAAAATTAACTGAAAAATACCTTTTATTATTAAGCAAAGTGGACTGCACATTAATCTAACTGCAAATTTAAAATATGTAATTTAAAACATTAATAAAAACTACAACCCCAGTTCAAAAAAAGTTGGGATGCTGTGTAAAATGTAAATAAAAACAGAATGCAGTGATTTGCAAATCTCATAAACCCATATTTTATTCACAATAGAACACAGAAAACATTTCAAATGTTTAAACTGACTAAATGTACCATTTTAAGAAAAAAAAAAAAAAAAGGTAATTTTGAATTTGATGGCAGCAACACGTCTCAAAAAAAGTTGGGATGGGGCAAAAAAAAGGCTGGAAAAGTAAGTGAAACTAAAAAGAAACAGCTGGAGGTTAATTGGCAATAGGTCAGTAACATGATTGGGTATAAAAAAGAGTATCTTAGAGAAGCAGAGTCCTTCAGAAGTAAAGATGGGCAGAGGTTCACCAATCTGCGAAAAACCGCATCTACAATTTGTGGAACAATTTCAGAATAATGTGCCTCAACGTAAAATTGCAAAGACTATGAATATCTCATCATCCACAGTACATAATAACATCAAAAGATTCAGAGAACCTGGAGAAATCTCTGTGCACAAGGGACAAGGGTGAAAATCAGTATTGCATGCCCGTGATCTTCAGGCCCTCAGGTGGCACTGCATTAAAAACAGGTATGATTCTGTAATGGAAATCACTGCATGGGCTCAGAAACACCTCCAGAACTCACTGTCTGTGAACACAGTTCGCCGTGACATCCACAAATGCTGGTTAAAACACTATCATGCAAAGAAGAAGCCATATGTGAACATGATCCAGAAATGCCGCAGTCTTCTCTGGGCCAAAGCTCATTTAACTGAGGCAAAGTGGAAAACTGTTCTGTGGACCTCCATGGACACCGTGCCCTCTAAACTAAAGGGGACTAAAGAGGAGAGTGACCATCCGGCTTTTTATCAGTACTCAGTTCAAAAGCTTGCATCTCTGATGGTTTGGGGGTGCATTAGTGCCTATGGAATGGTCAGCTTGCACATCTGGAAAGGCACAATCAGTGCTGAAAGGTATATACAGGTTTTAGAGCAACATATGCTTCCATCCAGATTCCATCCCATCTTTACTTCTGAGAGACTCTGCCTCTCTAAGATACTCTTTTTATATCCAATCATGTTACTGACCTGTTGCCAATTAACCTAATTAGTTGCAAAATGTTCCTCCAGCTGTTTCTTTTTAGTAACACTTACTTTTCCAGCCTTTTGTTGCCCTCACCCCAACTTTTTTGAGACGTGTTGCGGCCATCAAATTCAAAATTACCTTATTTTTTCCTTAAAATGGTACACTTCCTCAGTTTAAACATTTTATGTTTTCTATGTTCTATTGTGAATAACATATGGGTTTATGAGATTTGCAAATCATTGCATTCTGTTTTCATTTACATTTTACTTTTATGGAATTGGGGTTGTACCTAGAACACTGAAAAAATATCATTTGTTACCTGTCCCCACTCTTTAACACTACACTTTACCATTAAATATAATGATTAAAATCCTTGACAAAAATGTTTGCATTGTTGTGTGATTCCATCTCATATGCTTTAAATATTTTGTTTCATAAGAAATCCATAATATTTTAGTTAAAATACACATTTTAGTCGTGTTCTCCCCCTCTGAATTTTTCTTTACATTTCACAAATCACATGTTCACCAGGACATTGTATCATCTCGATCTTCTGGGAAGACCAAAAGTTGTCTAATTTTCTTTTCTGTGTATTTGATTATATTGTAACTATGACTGAGAAGGTAAATCTCAATGTACATTCCTGTTACCTAAATTATTTCTTAGATGTTATTTTTTTATTTTAAAAATACAAATTTTTGGTAAATGTGCTCAGTGTCCTCATGTTATTAGAATATACGCCATGAGGCTATATTTAATCTATTTGCTAATTCTATGCTAAAAATTCAGTCCTGTTACTTTCAGTCCTGCTACTTATATAAAGAGAAGTGTTCTTAGAAAAGGTCAGGCAAGTTTTTTTTCATGAATTTAATACAATTCTAGCTAAAACACTATTGGATGTAGTTTTTGCAGCTGAACCATTTAATGTTTTGTAGACAAGCAAGAATATTTTCAAACTGACCTTAGGTACCTGTAGTCAATGCAAAGATCTGAGGACTTGCATAATATCTTCAACTTTTTGCCTTTCTTACCTTTTGTAGAAGAAGATGGAGAGAACCCATACTATGCAGGAGCCAGAAACACCCACCCATGGCATGCTGCAGGGAAGTAGTGAAACACACCCACCACCCTCTCTATCTCCACTCTCTCTCTCTCTCTCTCTCTCTCTCTCTCTCCACCTCCTTTACGGTGAAGAACTACAAGCACATAGCACATCCCTTCAACACAGACATCTCACACACACAACATTCATGCACGGTCATGCACACTCACACGCATGCACACTCATGTGCACACTTACACGCATACACTCGCACATACGGACATACATTCTTGTTACCCAGTGTTCATTCCTGTTACTAAATTTTTTTTTTCTAAAAAATTAAGTTAAACCACTATTTTTTCGATTATGTT
This sequence comes from Cranoglanis bouderius, assembly GCA_023630585.1. Lineage (NCBI taxonomy): Eukaryota > Metazoa > Chordata > Actinopteri > Siluriformes > Cranoglanididae > Cranoglanis > Cranoglanis bouderius. The sequence goes on along the minus strand of CM042535.1, from coordinate 33,471,064 downwards.
TGGTCCATCAAATATCCAATTGTTTAATAAATTACATGATAAAAAAATCTCTATCATGGCTTTGCACTTTTTAGAAAAATACAACTTGTGTGCATATATAGTCATTTCTTTTGTCACAAATATCAATTATTTGAACATGTAACCAACCATTTCTTTAAAACACTTTATTGAATAGAAAACAAAGGAATTAGTTGACATGCTTTTAAATATGCTTTTTAAATGACTCATGAGTTTTGGTAACAGGACTGAGAAAAATGCAACTATCTTTGCAACCATCTTAGAAACCTTGTAAAAAAAAAAAAATAATAATAATAATAATAATAATAATAATTAAATAAGGTTACCTGAGATTGATCAATACACATTTTGAATAGTTAAATATGTGTATTAGATTCAGCATTGGGGGGAAAAAAAGATTTTTAAAATGAAGTTTAATTTGGAAGAGTTACAACAAGCAAATGGCACTTTGTTTTTGTTTTTTAAATTGGACAACCAAACTAACAAAGTATTCCATAAATTTTTTTATTGGCACATTTTCTTTTCTATTTTCTTTTTTATTTCACAGTTCTTTTCTGCATTTCAAGTCCTGATTTGTTCAGTTCTGGCAAGCCAAATTCAAAATAGTCCAAAATGTCCAATATCCACTGGCTGTCTTGATCATAGAAACAGACGGATGCTAAATTAATTTTGGTTGCAGGTTTTCCCAAACACGAATCAACTTCCACTCTTTGGGGTTGACACTTTCAAGTTTTCATTGCTTGTCATCAGGGACTCCCAGGCAGGGATCTGGGATTAACCCAGTCCCAGTTCCATGTTTTGGTTGCCCAGAAATCTAACTCACCAGGCTAAAATATGGTAGCTAACATACTGTAATTGAATTGGGAAGATTGACTCATTATCCTTTTTTAAGAAAGAGTTTGAGGTAGCGCACTGTGTTTGCACCATCACTAAAACATGCTGGCCAGTGTTTGGCTATGAGCTGCAGAATCTTTTTCTTCACATTGCAGTCATACAGTCTGTCTTCATTTTTCTTGACATGTTTACTCAAGAGGTGACTGCATGTTTTGCTAGCAAGAGGGTTACGGTATGTGACAGCTTTACACTGTACTTTATTTTGTTCAGTTTTTAAAGGGGTTGTGAACCCTTTAGAATTTTCTATATTTCTGCATAAATATGACCTAAAACATAATCAGATTTTCAAGTCCTAAAAGTAGATAAAGAGAACCCAATTAAACAAATGAGACAAAAAATATTATACTTGGTCATTTATTTATTGAGGAAAATGATCCAATATTAAATATCTGTGAGTGGCAAAAGTGTCTTGCTCTGGAGTGATCTTTGTTGGTTGACCACTCCTGGGGAGGGTAACAATGGTCTTGAATTTCCTCCATCTGTCTGACTGTGGATTTGTGGAGTCCAAACTCTAGAGATTGTTTTGTAACCTTTTCCAACTTGATGAGCATCAACAACTGAGTTCTAAGGTCTTAAGAAATCTCCTTTGTTCATGCGATGATACACTTCCACAAATGTGTTGTGAAGATCAGATTTTGATAGATCTATGTTCTTTAAATTCCATAGAATTCCAGATCCATGTTCTTTAAACAGGGCGCTCATTCACACCTGATTGTCATCTCATTTATTAAAAACATTAATTTCACCTTAAAATTAACTGTGCTAATCCTAGTGGTTCACATACATTTGCCACTCACAGATATGTAATATTGGATTATTTTCCTAAAAAAAATAAGTATAATATTTTTGTCTCATTTGTTTAAGTTGGTTCTCTTTATCTACTTTTATGACTTGTGTGAAAATCTGATGATGTTTTAGGTTATATTTATGCATAAATATAGAAAATTCTAAAGGGTTCCCAAACTTATAAAGCACCACTGTTCCTGTTTACAAGTTAATTTATTAGCCTGGTGAAGTGACCTGTTGTGTGCCACTGCATGCTTCATAACATAAAATTATTCAATAATGAAATGTGTTACAAACTCTTTATATTAGCATGTTTTACTGATTAGTTGTTGCAGCCACACACCATTCATGCAACAGCTTCCACTAAATGGCATACATGGCCTGTGCATGGCTATTGTATTTAGGGATGATTACTGGACTACTGAGTCCTACTTGTTTAAATCCCCCATTAAAGTGTAAGTAAAATCCTTGTACTGGGGGATAATGAATTCCATTGCAACCGGTCCTGTGCATTTGTCACTATCCAATCCTAGTCAGGCCAAGCCATTTTAAAGGTGGCTGACGCAGCTACTTTAAAGCCTGTCAGTGGTACATGCAAGCTGGCACATTTTCAGGCATGAATGAGTGTTAAACATGATGGTTCAGCTGCCTGATCATCATAAGGCGAATGAGGGACTGGAAGAAAGACGTCATTGGTATGTCTTTTAAAACACATCATTTGCCAGTTATTAAGGCTACCATTGTGTGACTATCCACAACTACAGGCAGTGAATCACAAGTTCAGAAAACCCTAGATGAAGAAGCTGGAGTAGAGCATTAGGATCACATCGTCAAGATTTTCCAGTTCATAAGAGAAGACCAATTTAACTAAATGCCTCACAAAACAAATACATTTTTAGCCTAGACTTAAACATTGAGAATGGTACTGATAAAGAACCTGCACCTTCTGATTTAAGTAGACGTTGCAGATCACAATTTAGGTACTATGGGAAGGGGCCATTTGGTGCTTTATAAGGAATAAAACACAACGGTGGTGTACTGTTATAGAAAAACAATACTGGTGCGTTGCGGCCAGTCATGAAGTGTGTTATTGCTCTCATACCACAGTGATTTGCCAACTTTCATGCTTGCACATTTGCTCATTATCAGATTTTCAGGTGTAGTTGCATACACTATATAGCCAAAATTTTGTGGACACCTGACCATCACACCCATATGTACTTTTTGAACATCCCATTCCATATGATAATAACCTCAACTCTTCTCAAGGCTTTCCACTAGACTTGGAAAGGTGGGGATTTGCCAATTCAGCCACAAAACGGTCTTCATGTACCCTGCTTTGTGCACGGGGGCATTGTCATGTTGGAACATATTTGGGCTAGCCCCCTTAGTTCCAGCGAAGGGGAATTGTAATGCTACAGCATACAAAGACATCCTGTACAACTATATGCTTCCATCTTTGTGGCAACAGTTTGGGAAGGCTCACATATGGGTGTGATGGTCAGGTGTCAAACATTTGGCCATATAGTGTATTTCTTAATTTCATACAAAACATTTTATCTATGAGACCCTTTTGGCTTTCCATAGTCGCAGTTCCTCCTCATGTATACTTCAACATCTGATAGCGATACCAAATTTCTAGTGCCCGATAGTATGGAAGCCCTAAACTGCCATGCATAGTTACTATTTTTTTTTCTTTCTTGTTTTCTCGTGATCACGAGCGAGACCGCAGTAGTAATTTCATCTCTTGCATGCTGCTATATTCGACCTAAGTCTTCCCTATGTGCACCCTGCAGTTCTTGTCTGGTTTCCCCACTGAAGTTAAGTAGGATTAAGCCTGGCCAGTACCTGAATGGGAGACCTTCTGGGGAAAGTGAAGGTTGCTGCTGGAAGTGGTATTAGGGAGGCCAGCAGGTGGTGCTCTCCCTGTAGTCTGTGTGGGCCCTAATGCCCCAGTATAGTGACAGGGACACTATACTGTAAAAAGAGCACTGTCTTTTGGATGAGATGTTAAACTGAGGTCCTGACTCTCTGTGGTCATTTAAAATCCCAGGACACATCTTGTAAAGAGTAGGTGTATAACCCTGGTGTCCTGGTGAAATTCCCCCACTGGCCCTTAACTATCATGGCCCCCTAATAATTGGCTATATCGCTCTCCTCTCCACCAATAGCTGGTGTGTGGTGGGTGTTCTGACGTACTATGGCTGTCATCGCATCATCCAGGTGGATGCTACACACTGGTGGTGGTTGAGGAGATTTCCCCCCCATACTATATAAAGTGCTTTGAGTGCCTATAAAAGTGCTATATAAATGTAACTAATTATTATTTATTATTATTAGCTACGCCCAAAGCTACTTAGCATATTTGGGGAACTTGCAAATGAAAAGGCAAAGTGGGAAATAAAAAGTAAATGAATAGCAGGTGGCTGCAGTCATTATATGTATTTCCCGTTTTCATTTTGGCATCAATTATAATTTGCATTTTGTCAGGTATGTAGCATAATGTTATGGAAAAGATACATTGCATTTTCATTTTAATTTTTTCACTCTTTTTGCAGTTCACTAAGAAAATGCTAAACTGTATTTTGGATTTTCTTTTTCCTGCTAGCATTTCAATTTTAATTATGGCCTCAAAATATCAAAATACACAAAAGGATTTTTGGATTTTATTTTTATTTATGACACTAATGTTGCCTGCTTACATTGTCTGCTTAACAAATTAAAATGCAAATGGCAAATGCAAATAAAATTTTGTTTCATTTTTTATTTGGCACCATCTTTGCACATATATTTTACATTTTCATTTTTTTATTTTTTTTAATTTTATTTTTATCACAAAATACCTCCCATTGGAAGCAGTGCTAATATATCTAATATGATTCATTTCATTTTAAGAACAATGTAATTTTCCAGGAAGGTTGTATTTAATAACTGTGGAGAGTGTTTATTTAAGAACAATGAAAATGCAAACAATGAATGTACAAGTTAATTTTTTTTTTTTTTTAAGATAAACTTAAATGAGGTATATGGAATGGTTGCTCAAAATATAAAAAGCATACCGTTCCCTCCAAGACTACTGGAACAGCAAGGCCAGTTAAATTGTTTTAGACTGAACACATTTGGGTTTGGGATCAAAAGATGAATTTGAGAAGAGAGTATAGAATTTCAGCTTTTATTTCCTGGTATTTATATGTAGATGTGTTAAACTACATAGAACATAGCACATTTTGTATCAGACCACCCAATTTGTAGGCGAGCAAAAATATTGGAATGTGACTGACAGGTGTTTCTTGTTACCCAGGTGTGTCCTGTTAGATTGATTGTTTAAACAATAAACAGCCCTGAACATCTACTCTTAGTTTTAGCCTTCAGTTTGAAGTGAAGTCAACAACAGCTGATGACAGAAACATTGTGAGTGCTGTGAAGAAAAACGCAGAAACAAAAAACATCACCAACCACATCCACACGCCAGGGGTGAAAGTATCACAATCCACCATTCAAAGAAGACTTCAAGAGCAGAAATATAGAGGCAATATCACAAGATGAAAACCACTTGTCAACAGTAAGAATCGGAAAGCCAGATTGGAATTTGCAAAGAAATACAGAGATAAGCCACAAACGTTCTGGAACCAAACTTAACTTCTACCAAAGTAATGGAAAGGCCAAAGTGTGGAGAAAGAAAGGATCTGCTCATGATCCAAAACATACAAGCTCATCTGTGAAACACTGTGGAGGTGGCTTGGGCTTGCCTGGCTGCTTCTGGAACAGGCTCACTAATCTTTATTGATGATGTAACTCATGAGCAGAATAAATTCAGAAGTTTACAGGAACATTTTGTCTGCCAATTTATAGTGAAATGCATCCAAATTAATCAGGAGAAACTTTATCATGCAGCAAGACACTGATCCAAAACACACTGCCAACAAAAGATTTTATCAGGGGGAAAAAGTGGAAGGTTTTAGGCTGGCCAAGTCAATCACCAGACCTTAACTCAATTGAGCAGCATTTCACTTCCTGAAGAGGAGGCTGACGGGAGAAACCCTCTGAAACAAACAACAACTGAAAGAGGCTGTGGTAAAAGCCTTGAAAAGCACACACAAATTAAGAAACCAACAACTTGGTGATGTCACTGAGTTGCAGACTTGATGCAGTTATTGCAAGCAAGGAATATACAACAAAATATTGTGTGTTATTTACTTTAATTAACTTCAAGCCATATCTGTTCCAGTACTTTTGCTCACCTAAAAATTGGATGGCCTGATACAAAAGGTCTATGTTTTATGTTCTTTAGCACAAGTAGATGTAAATACCAGGAACTAAAAGCTCTCAACTCTTATCCATCTTTTGAGCTCAAACCCATATGTCTTGCCATATGTCTGGCCGTTCCAAGAATTTCAGAGGGTACAGTATTTATTTTCTTAGTACACAAATATTGTTTTATTTTGGAGCTCAGTAAGGCAGTGTTTAATTCAGGCTACTGGAGCAAACCACTGATGAAGAAAAACAAATATATACATATCCAGGTGCATCTCAAAAACTTTTAATATCGTGGAAGTTCACAGTTTAAAATTCGTAATTTAATTCAAAAGTGGAACTTTCATATATTCTAGATTCATTACACATAAAGTGAAATATTTCAAGCCTTTTTATATTTTAATCTTGATAATTATGGCTTACAGTTCATGGAAATCAAAAATCCAGTATCTCAAAATATTAGAATAAAGATTTATAATACAGTAATGTCGATCTTCTGAAAAGTATGTTAATTTATGCACTCAATACTTGATCGGGGTTCCTTTTGCACGAATTACTGCATCAATGTGGCGTGGCATGGAGGCAATCAGCCTGTGGCACTGCTGAGGTGTTATGGAAGCCTAGGATGCTTTGATAGCCACCTTCAGCTCATCTGTATTGTTGGGTCTGGTGTCTCTCATCTTAGTAGTTATATCATGCACTTTATGTCAAAAAATGATTTATGACCCCCCTATCATATGATTTATGACCCCTCATGTCAGCCTGATTGACAGTTCAGCCCAACCTGTAATTTATGACCCCTCATGTCAGCCTGATTGACCGTTCAGCACAACCTGTAATTTATGACCCTCATGTCAGCCTGATTGACCGTTCAGCACAACCTGTAATTTATGACCCCTCATGTCAGCCTGATTGACAGTTCAGCACAACCTGTAATTTATGACCCCTCATGTCAGCCTGATTGACTGTTCAGCCCAACCTGTAATTTACGACCCCACCAGTCTTCTGTCTGTGTGTATGTATGCGCATGCGTGTGTGTGTGTGCGTGCGTGCGTACATACCCGTGTGTGTGTGTGTGTGTGTGTGTGTGTGTGTGTGTGTGTGTGTGTGTGTGTGTGTGTGTGTGTGAGTGTGTGTGTGTGTGTGTGTTAATGGTTTTTACACCCCCGCTATGTGCGTGTTGAAAAAGCTAATGATTAAATAAATAGTTGTGGATAAAACATAGAAGAGGCTCCGTAATACCCATACGGCGTCTGGTCCATGAGTTCCCAAACCCTTAGAAGGATGATGTGTATTTCACCAAGAATACGTGTTGAAATGAGTGGTGTCGGCTTTTGCGTCAGTGGGGGAAAACAGGGGTGTTATCAAAAAACCGAAGACCATCCCTTAATCCCTCCCCCACGAACGTTTCTGTAAGGTACATAAATCACAAAAAGCTCATGTCACTGTCATGAAATGTGTATAAATTATGACTCTAGTGTCACTCGCGAACGTGTGTGAATTATGACCCCCTTGAACTGACAGTTTGGCAAGCGCTGTAATTTATAACTTTTTCCATGTATCCTGTCTGTCTGTGTGTGTGTGTGTGTGTGTGTGTGTGTGTGTGTGTGTGTGTGTGTGTTTCACGAAAGCATTATATGTTAATGGGTTTTACAGCCCTGCTATATGTGCGCGTCCTGAGAACTGATGTTTAAACATTGATTAAATAATCCCTGACCTTGCCTGTATCCTGTCTGTCTGTGTGTGTGTGTGTGTGTGTGTGTGTGTGTGTGTGTGTGTGTGTGTGTGTGTTTCACGATGCATTATGTGATAATGAGATGAGTTTTACACACCTGCTATGTGTGTTGTGGCCTGAGAAAACCGCTGTTAAATACCCCAACGTGGTCTGTATGTCGTAGATTTATGTGCGGCCATACATGTGTGTTGAAACAGGGTTTGTTAAATAGGATACTTAAATAGTCGTTGTTATAACACAGAAGACGCACAGCCAAAAAAAAAAAAAAAAAAAGCTCACAAGATGTCAGCCCCACAAACTCCTAAAACCGGCGCAAGTTCGTCGTCTGCCGCAACACCTAGAATTGGCATTGAGCTGAGTAAGAACATAACTTATGCGCCACGGAAAAAACAAAACGTTAGTTTAACAAAGTTTCGTCATAATGATGTGAATAGTGTAAAGGCGTTATTGTTTCGTTCGGAGCAGGGTGTTACCACGTCCGAAGATCGGTTCTTAAGCCCGCCCCCGCATCACAACAACGATTAAAAACGCCTGCGGATCGACACGCTCACAACATACGCCCACAATGTCTCAAGAATCTACAACTGTCTGTTGTTACAGCGATACGCCTGAGACCGCTCCGGCGGAACCTAACGACAACGCAATATCATTGGAACCACACCCCCAGATTTACGACAACACCTGGCTGGATAAGTTTTGTATGAATTTGGGTTTTCATAATATGTCGTTTCTTTCAACGCCTTATGGTAACGCCGGAACCATAGCCGGGTCAGCGGCCTATGGTGGGTTCGACAGCACAGACGGCTGCACTCGCTCTGACGGCTTCAAAATCATAAAAGCAATAGTTGTGGTGCTTCTGGAATATTTAGTAAACAGAAAGCAGAAGGAGCTGTGTCTGGGGTGTGAAGTGGATCATCCGAGCCAACTTAGACATTCCTGTCTGTTCGAGCCTGACGCCTATTTTTTCGACGGCAACTTTGAGGAACTGTCACAGGATCTGATTAAACCCGGGCTTAAACACATCATAGCCCAAGCGTTGAGCAGGTGTGGTTTTAGGCGACATCCCGAGAGAATTCAAGGTACTGTTGATGGTATTTTACACGAATTGCGGGAGGAAGTTTACATCGTGGAGAAGCTTCGTGAAGTCCGTGAGAAAATTGTGGATACCGTCAACGAGCAAATTGTATACGACGCTGTGGACTGTTGGAAAGCAACCCCGCATACAAACCGTGTGTGATACTGAAAATGGGGAACACGTGGTGCATAGCAGGTCTGACAAAGTATCTATTTGAACGACGTATTAGATGTGAATTCTCCTTTCAGTGGATTTTCTGATTAACACATACATAATATTATAATAATAATAATAATAATAATAATAATAATAATAATAATAATAAAACTAATAGTATATAGTGTCACACAGATATTGCATTATTATTTTATTACATTATTACAGTAAAATACAGATATTACATTATTAAATTATAATATATAATATATATAATTATATATAATATTTATTATATATAATTATTCTATATTATAATATTTATATTTTGGCAAATGGTTGTCCCTTTGAGTAAATAAATTTATGTTGTGAACATCAGCAATATCTCCTTGTATCTTTTATTCACTGTAGGAATTACTGTAGAATAAATGTAATACTTATGATTAGCCGATACACATACTGGCACTTTTTCCCCCACTTCAAGCACTGATAATAACTGTAAGAAGTCAGTAATAATTGTAATACCTTTGATAATGGGGTGTAATTTTCACCACCGTAACAACAACAACAAAACCACCCCTGGAGCCTTGACGCCTCGAAATAACCAGTTTTAACAAACAAATAACATGTTTTTCGAGCTGCTTCTCTTCGGATACTTGACAAACGACTCGGCTCCTGAGGCAGTAAGTGTCTTATCAGGAGATTTAAAAGTGATGCTTGAATGTAGTTTCACAACATGGTCTATTTTATCTCATTTTGTTTTCCCATATTTTTAACCCTGATATTCCTAAAGTTTGAGGGAGGATTCTTGGAGAGTCTCTTTGCATTCATCAGCATGTGGGACATGGACGTGTGGGAGCCTGCAGCAGAGCTGTACTTCACACTGCTTATTGTAAGTGTTGAATATCTTCTGATGCCACGATACGCAAATTCTCAGTGTTGTATCTCTAATTCAATGACACTATGTTGGATTTGTGTGTGTGTGTGTGTGTGTGTGTGTGTGTGTGTGTGTGTGTGTGTGTGTGTGATTCATCAATAGGATCAGCTTACAGTGCTTTGTGAAGTACTGTTTTCTCAGCCCCTGGAGCTCTACAGCGACCCAGCAGCTTTAGCCAGTGCAGTTTCACGGCTCCTCTGGCAGCATGTCCATCTGATGATGGACACTTTGGAGAAGCTCTGAGCAATGTCTTTCTCTCTACCAACCCCTCTGCCACCCTCAACCCCCCTTCCTCTTCATGCTTTATCTCTTTTAATTTGCACTTGATATTGTGGGATATTTGTTAGTTCCTGCTATCTCTTTTGACAAAAGTCCCTTGTTCTGTGGCAGAAAATGTCTTGACCTTTACAAAGTGCTGCCACCCAATACTCATTCCATAATTATAAAAAATAAAAATAAAAAAAAAATCACCATAGCAGCAATTACAAGTTTTTTTATGTATTAAATTACACCATACGTGTAAACCTGTTCATAATTCGGCTGAGATTATGTGGAGCGTCTGCCCAACAATCCCCTGTGAAAAAGATGCTACTAAAGAAATGTATTATTGAAGAACATAGAGCGAGTACATACAAATGTCCTGATCACAACGTAACACATTCTTGCTACAATTAAACCCCCAAAATTCATATTTTCTTCCTTTGTTGCATTTCATATTTGTTCTTTTCCATCACTACTTTTCCCTACATTGCTCAAGCTCTCCACGAGTAAGTATAAATTAATTTAGTTCTTTTTGATTAACTTAGTATTTAAAAAAAATATCTTCTTCATTAACAGGTCTGCACGGAAAACCCAGGACTGAAGGACCAGTGCAACACATCATCCCTCATCCCTCAAGACTCATTCCTCATTACTCTATCCCTCAGTACTCTATCCCTCATTACTCTATCTCTATACCCAGCACTCTTCTCCTATCAGTAGCCTAAAGATCCTATACAGATGACAGCTGTAAATAGAATTGTGTGTAATAGTTGTTACATTGTGCTTATATAGTTTACTTTAATAAAGGTTTTCATTTCCTCCTATTTCAGCCTAATTGTGATTATTTTTGGTCATCAATGTATATAATAATCCTTTAAAAAGCAACACAGCACAAAATTAATTTCCAACTCATATGCAAATCTTTTTGAAGAATTTATGAAACTTAAATAGTACACTAAAATGTGAGAAATGACAAATAACAAATTTCAGATATTTATAGCCCTGGAAAATTTGATGATTGCCCCACCCCCAAAAAAGTCTGAAATTTTAAGATTATAGTCAGATAATCTAATTGTTGAGGACCAAAAATCTCAGAGATTTTACACAGGAAATTACACCACTGTAGTACATCGAGACTAAAAAGTCTGCACAGAGCAACTTCATGCACTTTAATGAGTTTTAATTTGGTCCTTGTAGAAATACAAAATAAATTAATTGGGAATAATAATCCCTACATTTTTCTCCAAGTGGATTTACCATATATTGTGCATGTGTATGGTTCATGTAGACCAGTTTACCTCACAGCGCCAAGGTCCCTGATTCGATCCTGAGCTCAGGATACTGTTTATCAGTGTTGCCAACTCTCGCGAGACAAATAAGCAACTGCAGCTTCAAAAACAAGCCCAAAACAAACCCAACAAAGCTAAAAAAAGATAGCCCGGCCTCAGCAACATGTTAAACTGAAACCACTTGGAGTTTGAAAAGCAAAAACAAAATTTATTTAACAAATAATCATCAAACGGCAACTGATCACCTGCAAGCAGAATGTGATTGGAGAGATGGAAAAGATTACATTAGAACCATGTTTTTTTGTTTATCTTATACAAGGTCATCCCTGTCTTCCCCTGCACCATAAACTTTAAGTTGTTTATCCTTTCCCAGTCTTTGTTATACTTTTTGCCATACATGGACTACTTTGTTGGCAGCATTGTTTGTGGAAATGCACATATGTCTATCTACGTGTACTATACTAACTATCATCACTAGGAATTACAACGTAATTTTTCTCTAATGAGGGGGAGGAATATTCAGGTGAATATCACGTGGGGTCGCGAGCCCCAGTTCGAGAATCATCTGCGCATTAAATCTCACGCGTCATCTGCGTGTTTGTTGTTTTTCTTCAAATTGTTTGTGTTTAAAATGTCTCCATGGTGAGAAATGCGTTCCATCGAATTATTTTAAACCAAAACACAACATCGACTTTTTGCTTCGCTACGGATCAACATCATCTTTTTCAACTCAACACAAAGTCTACGAAGAAACTTCTAACGAAAAAAAACGATGGATTTCCGAAGATTTGTGCCGGATATGAAGAACTGGACTCTGGGTGAGATCGCCTGTGCTGCGGGGCTGGTCGTGTTCTCTGCCGGGGCGGGTTACTGCGTTTACCGCCGCTTGCGGAGAGGAAGCGCGCCTCCTGACCACACTCAGCCTCCTCAAGGTAGGAGGAGCTTCATTTGGTCATGTGACTTTACTGCCTCACTGCTTTTACAATAAATCATGTTCAAGTTACAGTGTAATATTATCTCGCTTATAAGCTACGTCGTCTGTTGGTGTGAATTAGCCAAATGCTAGTTACCGTGCTAGCGAACTTGGCTACTGCTTTAATTTACACACTAAAATCCTTCGCCGAGTTGATGAGCTTGGCTTAAGAATTTAGTTTATTTCCACAACATAATATTTACCCCATTAAAAGGTCACTTTTAACAACCCTGGCTACTGGTTTTACAGTAAATCACGATTAGCCTAGTGATTATCCAGCTAGCTCGCTAACGAGCTTTGTTACAGTTGTATGTTATCTACCTGGCGAACTTAACTAATTATTTCATTTACACAATATAGTGAGTATAAAGGTAGCTAGCTTGCTGAACTCGGTTAAAGGTTTCAATGATTCCACAGTACAATATTTATATAGATTTGTGTGATGGACAGGAGGTTTTAGAGTTTAATCATGTCTCTTGTACAGTGAATTTACACAAGCTGACTACTAATGCTGCAGTTTGTCTGCTTCTTCACAACGAAAAGTTCAATTAACGTTAACGTATTAATGTTTAAACTGTAATGGGAAATTAGAGAAAATTTACCATCTCTCTCTCGCTCTCTCTCTCTCTCTCTCTGTCTTGTTCAGACGTGTGTTCATTTAGGATTAGTAAATAAAATGTCTTTCTAATTAGAAAAAACTCTCCTTGCCAACACCAGATTATCATCTGTGTATTTGGGGGGGAAACTCTGGTCTAACATTAGCTACACTGCTAACAAACCTGGCTACTTAGCTTGGTAGCTAACATTAAGATAAATATTATTTTGGGCAGAGTTAAACATTAAAATCAGTAGCTGGTGAAATATTCTCCTTTCTTATTAATGCTTGGACATCAATCATACAGTTTAATAGTTAGCCGAATGCTAGTGCACTTGAAAACATGGCTACCCATTTGAAGGTCTCCACACAATACAATATTGATCCTAATGTCACTAACTAATAAACTTGGCTATTGGTTTTAAATGTATGATAGAAAATATTAGTTGTAATTGAAGTTGAAATTGTGAGTCACATAAAACTAATTTATTGCAGAGCCTGAGGATGTGCTGGGAGAGTCAGTAGACACTCCCTCTGTCCTCCAGGTATGTGTCAGTTAAAAAGTTATATTTTCACTACATTTGAAACATGTAGGCTGCTTCTGTCTAAGTAAGTGTGTGTGTGTGTGTGTGTGTGTGTGTGTGTGTGTTAAGGTCGTTGAGCCAAACCTCCAGCTGCTGCCCACTGAACCCCACGATGATCCTGCAGCTGTTGTTCTGGTAACCAAACCTTTCATTTATTTACTAAAGTCGATCCCTGAATTTTCCAAAGTTGTTTCTGCTGTGTAGAAAGTGACAGAATGTTAGATGTGTTAGTATGAAACTGCTATGATAAGAAGCACTTGTGATCTTCGTGCTCTACTTTTCACAGCCTCTCAGTGCTGGTGAGCTGAGCAGCGCCTGGTGCAATAATCAGTTCCTCTCTTCAGACTTCTTCAGCTCCCAGTCTGGGGTATTCTACAGTCCTGCAGCTGAGATACACACATACCCTCTTCTTTACAAGCTCTAATGTATGGTTTTGTTTTTTCTATTTCTAGTCAGTGGACATTAGGAGATACTTCCTCGGCATGAGCAGGGGTCCAGAGCGTCGGCTCTGCTGGTTTAAAACCACCAAGACCCGCTACTTGGATCAGGAGGTGATCACAGTCTTTATTACTCTGATGAAGATAATTGACATTAATGATTATTAGATGAACACTTTTTGTGAAATAGATCTTGAGTTTTTGTAATTGTTATTTGCAGGGATTTCCTTATCACATCAACACAGAGGATTGTTTCACTGGCATACAGGTAAAGGATTATTCGTTGTAGCATCACAAAACTTTTGTTAATTGCAGTGAGTAATTGTGTTCACTTTAAATTGTTCTCTTAAGTGTGTATCTGGGAGGGTTACAGAATTCATTTCCTGTAACCGCCTGGAGATTGTCACCAAGCCACTTGAGGACTATGTGGTAAATTTATTACACTGTCATGATGTGTATATGTAGATAGTAACTTATGGAATTTTGTCCGTTGTACATTTATGTGTCTGCAATGTCAATATTTGTTTTTATTTTTGTCTTTTTTAATTAACAGCAACCCTCGAAAAAGGTGACCTGCACTTACCTGTTTGTGGGAGCAGATGGTCAGGTGGACACCTCCACTTGGGTGCAGGAACATGATCATAACTCTCCCTACAGTGACTCAGAGAGTGAACCAGACTCTGAGGTAAGTTTCAGACCTGATGTGTATCTACATATGCTGCTATTCCCCTGAATGTGAGGCTGTAAAATTTACTGTGGGAGATTTAATGATGATTTGCTAACGTGGCTTGCAGGAGAGTGAGGGGAGCCTTAACTTTTTGGAGTTGGAGGTGCCCTTTATTAGGTACGATCCTCTTCACTGTTTAATGATGTAATGGTGTAATGTATGTTTAATATACACTAAGCATTTACACCTCTTGTTTCTTAGCTACCATCTTTCAGAGAGAGGGGTTACAGACATCGGCCTGAAGCTGCGTGCTCTCCGTCAGGCGTTCTCTGTGAGTAAAACCTTTGTTTAGCTGCTGTTATTGCGCAGGTAAATTACTCTGCTTTAACTTATATTGTGTGCTGTCTTATATTCAGACTCTGTTTGCCAGCATCCACAACCTGAACTTCTTGTTTGTGGTGGGAAAGAAGATCGTGATGCGTCTGGCAGCAGCTAACAACCAGGTGACTTCAGAATGATGATAGACTATTTCATTTTTGTGCAAAATACTTTCAGTTAATGTTTTAGTGGTTAAATATAAAAACAACAACAGGCAATTAGGCAGTGAAGAAAACTGCATTAGCATACATTTTAACACACAAGTGCAATGTACGTACAGTAACTATTGGAATAACTAGTATTAATAGCTAATTATCTGTTTTATAATAATCACACAATGCTAAGAATTAAGGACATTCTTAGGACAAATATTAAAATAAAATAAAATGTAGGTGATGAAGATGGAACTGGGATATTCAATACTTGGAAATTTGTCCCATGTAGTACATCATCTGTGTATCTTTACACGCTTTGGCTTATATACTGCTTCTTGTTAGTTTATAAAACCAGTAGCCACATTGAACACCATAACCAAAGTGAGTAATAGAGATGTTTTGTTTGTTTTAACAGGATGTGGTTGGTGTGCAGCTGGCCTATGAGTCACTGATCCGATTCCTGAGAAGTCCTTCTAATCAGGAATCGATTGTAACAGAGCTCTTCAGGGCCCAGGTAAGCTTGCAGATGCCTGTGTAAAATTACAGATTTTTTTTAATTATAAAAGATTTTGATTATATAGAAAACAAGACTCCAATATGTCAAGCAAATTTCTTTTTGTAACTTTTCTCCTCTGTGCAGCTCCACCATTACAACTTCCTGGACATGTTTTTTGAGCTGCTTCTCTTCGGATACTTGACAAACGACTCGGCTCCTGAGGCAGTAAGTGTCTTATCAGGAGATTTAAAAGTGATGCTTGAATGTAGTTTCACAACATGGTCTATTTTATCTCATTTTGTTTTCCCATATTTTTAACCCTGATATTCCTAAAGTTTGAGGGAGGATTCTTGGAGAGTCTCTTTGCATTCATCAGCATGTGGGACATGGACGTGTGGGAGCCTGCAGCAGAGCTGTACTTCACACTGCTTATTGTAAGTGTTGAATATCTTCTGATGCCACGATACGCAAATTCTCAGCGTTGTATCTCTAATTCAATGACACTATGTTGGATTTGTGTGTGTGTGTGTGTGTGTGTGTGTGTGTGTGTGATTCGTCAATAGGATCAGCTTACAGTGCTTTGTGAAGTACTGTTTTCTCAGCCCC
This sequence comes from Cranoglanis bouderius, assembly GCA_023630585.1. Lineage (NCBI taxonomy): Eukaryota > Metazoa > Chordata > Actinopteri > Siluriformes > Cranoglanididae > Cranoglanis > Cranoglanis bouderius. Next base: position 33,454,768 of record CM042535.1, on the reverse strand, counting down.
TGGAGCTCTACAGCGACCCAGCAGCTTTAGCCAGTGCAGTTTCACGGCTCCTCTGGCAGCATGTCCAGCTGATGATGGACACTTTGGAGAAGCTCTGAGCAATGTCTTTCTCTCTACCAACCCCTCTGCCACCCTCAACCCCCCTTCCTCTTCATGCTTTATCTCTTTTAATTTGCACTTGATATTGTGGGATATTTGTTAGTTCCTGCTATCTCTTTTGACAAAAGTCCCTTGTTCTGTGGCAGAAAATGTCTTGACCTTTACAAAGTGCTGCCACCCAATACTCATTCCATAATTATAAAAAAAAAAATTAAAAAAAAAATCACCATAGCAGCAATTACAAGTTTTTTTATGTATTAAATTACACCATACGTGTAAACCTGTTCATAATTCGGCTGAGATTATGTGGAGCGTCTGCCCAACAATCCCCTGTGAAAAAGATGCTACTAAAGAAATGTATTATTGAAGAACATAGAGCGAGTACATACAAATGTCCTGATCACAACGTAACACATTCTTGCTACAATTAAACCCCCAAAATTCATATTTTCTTCCTTTGTTGCATTTCATATTTGTTCTTTTCCATCACTACTTTTCCCTACATTGCTCAAGCTCTCCACGAGTAAGTATAAATTAATTTAGTTCTTTTTGATTAACTTAGTATTTAAAAAAAATATCTTCTTCATTAACAGGTCTGCACGGAAAACCCAGGACTGAAGGACCAGTGCAACACATCATCCCTCATCCCTCAAGACTCATTCCTCATTACTCTATCCCTCAGTACTCTATCCCTCATTACTCTATCTCTATACCCAGCACTCTTCTCCTATCAGTAGCCTAAAGATCCTATACAGATGACAGCTGTAAATAGAATTGTGTGTAATAGTTGTTACATTGTGCTTATATAGTTTACTTTAATAAAGGTTTTCATTTCCTCCTATTTCAGCCTAATTGTGATTATTTTTGATCATCAATGTATATAATAATCCTTTAAAAAGCAACACAGCACAAAATTAATTTCCAACTCATATGCAAATCTTTTTGAAGAATTTATGAAACTTAAATAGTACACTAAAATGTGAGAAATGACAAATAACAAATTTCAGATATTTATAGCCCTGGAAAATTTGATGATTGCCCCACCCCCAAAAAAGTCTGAAATTTTAAGATTATAGTCAGATAATCTAATTGTTGAGGACCAAAAATCTCAGAGATTTTACACAGGAAATTACACCACTGTAGTACATCGAGACTAAAAAGTCTGCACAGAGCAACTTCATGCACTTTAATGAGTTTTAATTTGGTCCTTGTAGAAATACAAAATAAATTAATTGGGAATAATAATCCCTACATTTTTCTCCAAGTGGATTTACCATATATTGTGCATGTGTATGGTTCATGTAGACCAGTTTACCTCACAGCGCCAAGGTCCCTGATTCGATCCTGAGCTCAGGATACTGTTTATCAGTGTTGCCAACTCTCGCGAGACAAATAAGCAACTGCAGCTTCAAAAACAAGCCCAAAACAAATCCAACAAAGCTAAAAAAAGATAGCCCGGCCTCAGCAACATGTTAAACTGAAACCACTTGGAGTTTGAAAAGCAAAAACAAAATTTATTTAACAAAAAATCATCAAACGGCAACTGATCACCTGCAAGCAGAATGTGATTGGAGAGATGGAAAAGATTACATTAGAACCATGTTTTTTTGTTTATCTTATACAAGGTCATCCCTGTCTTCCCCTGCACCATAAACTTTAAGTTGTTTATCCTTTCCCAGTCTTTGTTATACTTTTTGCCATACATGGACTACTTTGTTGGCAGCATTGTTTGTGGAAATGCACATATGTCTATCTACGTGTACTATACTAACTATCATCACTAGGAATTACAACGTAATTTTTCTCTAATGAGGGGGAGGAGGGGGTGGTATACTGTAGGTCCACGTGGGGATTTGTATGAGGGTGAATTACACCACAGCACAAGTCAGATTTTCCTAACAAGCAACCATATTTTTAAAACAAGCCCCAAAAAACACAACCCACAACCCGTGATTTTTTTCAAGTGACTTCAGAAAAAAAGAAGCCCAAAGTCACATATTATAAGCGGACTTGGCAACTCTGCTGTTTATGCGGAACTGCATTTTCTCCCTGTGTCTGTGCAGGATTCCTCCGGGTTCTCTGGTTTTCTCCCACAATCCATAGACCTACTGGTTGGTAGATTGACTATGCTATCTTGCACCAGGGTGTGAAAGATTGTACAATTGTGTGTGTGTGTGTGTGTGTGTGTGTGTGTGTGTGTGTGTGTGTGTGGTGTGGTCTCCTGTAATGGACTGATGCCCCACCTAAGATATTCTTGCCTTGTAATCCTGGGATAGACTCTCGATCATCCTCGACCCTGAGCAGGATGAATTAGTTACTGATGATATATAAATAAATGAAAAATTGTATCTGCTTTCTACTTCTATCTACTCTATGGGTCAATATCTAACAGTCACAGAATTGTCCGATTCTTATAAATCCAGTGCCTTAATATGTGAAGATGAAAAATATTGCTAATATTAAAATTATGTCTAATTGAAGTAGATTGAATACCAAGCCAACAACTAAGCCGTTGCAGTGGAATTGCTTGATAGAAGTAACAATTTAATTCAAGTCATGTTCTATGAAGGGACGAGTACATGCTTTTGTAAGATAAATTCAGTTTCTTGTTAATTTCTCACATAGAACAGCCTTAATTTCTCAAAACAACAATAGACTTTAGATAATAGAGTTTCTGAAGAAAGCTCTTTCTTTCTGGCCATTTTGAGACTGTAATCGAACCCATTTGCTGATGCTCCAGGTACTCAGGTAGCCCAAAGAAGGCCAGTTGTACTGCTTCCTTAAACAGCACAATTATTTTCAGCTGTGCTAACATAATTGCACAAGGGTTTTCTAATGATGAATTAACTTTTTAACATGATAATGTAAGATTATCATGATAATGTAACAAAATATGCCACTGGAAACCAAGCCATTTTTATTTTTACTACATGGATTTTATCATGTGTGCATATCCGTTGTCACTGTTGATCTGTTGTTATTGCACTGTGGGACGAGTAACTAAGGAAAAACATTTCACTACATTATATCCCACGTATGTAATATGTATGTGACACATAAAGAACCTTGAACCTTGAACCTTGGAACACAGTAGTGGCTGATTGCTGAAAAATGCATGCCTATGTAGATATTCCATTAAAAATCAAGCTATAATAGTCATTTACAACATTAATGATGTCTAGACTACATTTCTGATCAATCTAATGTTATTTTAATTTTTTAAAAATTGTGATTTCCTTTCAAAAGCAAGGCAGGGGACGTCTAAAACACACACAATTTATGAAGCACTTTTTATTTTGACCTTTTATTCTACCACTTGTCAAATCAGGCTGCATCATTAAAAACTATATGAACATATTAAATCAGGACTTCTCAACCTTTTTTCAGTAAGAGCCCACAACTAATGATAGGACTGGACTTGTGTTTTACACTGCACCTTATCCAAGTCAAGAGACATTTAAAAGCATGCATCTAATTTCAGCTTTTACGTCCAACCTAGAACACTATTTTGATTTAATGCACATACAGGCACTGAATTCTGTATCCCATAAATAAGTGCTAGCAAATGGTTTGGATTGTTGGTTTATTTGGAGTCATGTATTGCATTTCACACAACATTTTCATGAGTATGAAGCCGACTTTACATTTTAAAAAAAAGCATGGAGCATTCATTTCTGTGCTTTTTTGCACTAGTTTAGTAAATAACTGTAAATATTCTAAACATGCCTTAACATTGTATTGGTACCATCGTAAATGAGATTTTAATTTCTGTGCTCTGTGGCAGTTGGACTTTAACTGATGGCACAATGTGAGCTGCTGCAGAGGCTACAGACTGAAATATGGCCTGTGTGCTGTTTAGATTGTGGGCATACACTGCAATAATATAGCATGAATATTGCAGTTTGTAGTGCTTCAATTAGAAGACCATGACCATACCACACAATAATAATAATACACTTATTTTATTTTAAATAGCTCTGTGTGCTGCCAGTGTCCAGTGTAAAGTCCACTTTGATTAACATGACAGGAGGTTGGACTGCATTCTGGTGTAAGAGGAGCCCCAGCTTAAATGAGGGCTAATAAAAACGTAATAATAATAATAATAATAATAATAATAATAATAATAATAATAATGTTTTTTAAAAAAGTATTATTACATTTTCTATAAACCAAGTTTCTATTAAAAAAATAAATAAATAAATAAAAAATCCGCATCTCAGGTGAATATCACGTGGGGTCGCGAGCCCCAGTTCGAGAATCATCTGCGCATTAAATCTCACGCGTCATCTGCGTGTTTGTTGTTTTTCTTCAAATTGTTTGTGTTTAAAATGTCTCCATGGTGAGAAATGCGTTCCATCGAATTATTTTAAACCAAAACACAACATCGACTTTCTGCTTCGCTACGGATCAACATCATCTTTTTCAACTCAACACAAAGTCTACGAAGAAACTTCTAACGAAAAAAAACGATGGATTTCCGAAGATTTGTGCCGGATATGAAGAACTGGACTCTGGGTGAGATCGCCTGTGCTGCGGGGCTGGTCGTGTTCTCTGCCGGGGCGGGTTACTGCGTTTACCGCCGCTTGCGGAGAGGAAGCGCGCCTCCTGACCACACTCAGCCTCCTCAAGGTAGGAGGAGCTTCATTTGGTCATGTGACTTTACTGCCTCACTGCTTTTACAATAAATCATGTTCAAGTTACAGTGTAATATTATCTCGTTTATAAGCTACGTCGTCTGTTGGTGTGAATTAGCCAAATGCTAGTTACCGTGCTAGCGAACTTGGCTACTGCTTTAATTTACACACTAAAATCCTTCGCCGAGTTGATGAGCTTGGCTTAAGAATTTAGTTTATTTCCACAACATAATATTTACCCCATTAAAAGGTCACTTTTAACAACCCTGGCTACTGGTTTTACAGTAAATCACGATTAGCCTAGTGATTATCCAGCTAGCTCGCTAACGAGCTTTGTTACAGTTGTATGTTATCTACCTGGCGAACTTAACTAATTATTTCATTTACACAATATAGTGAGTATAAAGGTAGCTAGCTTGCTGAACTCGGTTAAAGGTTTCAATGATTCCACAGTACAATATTTATATAGATTTGTGTGATGGACAGGAGGTTTTAGAGTTTAATCATGTCTCTTGTACAGTGAATTTACACAAGCTGACTACTAATGCTGCAGTTTGTCTGCTTCTTCACAACGAAAAGTTCAATTAACGTTAACGTATTAATGTTTAAACTGTAATGGGAAATTAGAGAAAATTTACCATCTCTCTCTCACTCTCTCTCTCTCTCTCTCTCTCTGTCTTGTTCAGACGTGTGTTCATTTAGGATTAGTAAATAAAATGTCTTTCTAATTAGAAAAAACTCTCCTTGCCAACACCAGATTATCATCTGTGTATTTGGGGGGGAAACTCTGGTCTAACATTAGCTACACTGCTAACAAACCTGGCTACTTAGCTTGGTAGCTAACATTAAGATAAATATTATTTTGGGCAGAGTTAAACATTAAAATCAGTAGCTGGTGAAATATTCTACTTTCTTATTAATGCTTGGACATCAATCATACAGTTTAATAGTTAGCCGAATGCTAGTGCACTTGAAAACATGGCTACCCATTTGAAGGTCTCCACACAATACAATATTGATCCTAATGTCACTAACTAATAAACTTGGCTATTGGTTTTAAATGTATGATAGAAAATATTAGTTGTAATTGAAGTTGTAATTGTGAGTCACATAAAACTAATTTATTGCAGAGCCTGAGGATGTGCTGGGAGAGTCAGTAGATACTCCCTCTGTCCTCCAGGTATGTGTCAGTTAAAAAGTTATATTTTCACTACATTTGAAACATGTAGGCTGCTTCTGTCTAAGTAAGTGTGTGTGTGTGTGTGTGTGTGTGTGTGTGTGTGTGTGTGTGTGTGTGTGTGTGTGTGTGTGTTAAGGTCGTTGAGCCAAACCTCCAGCTGCTGCCCACTGAACCCCACGATGATCCTTCAGCTGTTGTTCTGGTAACCAAACCTTTCATTTATTTACTAAAGTCGATCCCTGAATTTTCCAAAGTTGTTTCTGCTGTGTAGAAAGTGACAGAATGTTAGATGTGTTAGTATGAAACTGCTATGATAAGAAGCACTTGTGATCTTCGTGCTCTACTTTTCACAGCCTCTCAGTGCTGGTGAGCTGAGCAGCGCCTGGTGCAATAATCAGTTCCTCTCTTCAGACTTCTTCAGCTCCCAGTCTGGGGTATTCTACAGTCCTGCAGCTGAGATACACACACACCCTCTTCTTTACAAGCTCTAATGTATGGTTTTGTTTTTTCTATTTCTAGTCAGTGGACATTAGGAGATACTTCCTCGGCATGAGCAGGGGTCCAGAGCGTCGGCTCTGCTGGTTTAAAACCACCAAGACCCGCTACTTGGATCAGGAGGTGATCACAGTCTTTATTACTCTGATGAAGATAATTGACATTAATGATTATTAGATGAACACTTTTTGTGAAATAGATCTTGAGTTTTTGTAATTGTTATTTGCAGGGATTTCCTTATCACATCAACACAGAGGATTGTTTCACTGGCATACAGGTAAATAATTATTCGTTGTAGCATCACGAAACTTTTGTTAATTGCAGTGACTAATTGTGTTCACTTTAAATTGTTCTCTTAAGTGTGTATCTGGGAGGGTTACAGAATTCATTTCCTGTAACCGCCTGGAGATTGTCACCAAGCCACTTGAGGACTATGTGGTAAATTTATTACACTGTCATGATGTGTATATGTAGATAGTAACTTATGGAATTTTGTCCGTTGTACATTTATGTGTCTGCAGTGTCAATATTTGTTTTTATTTTTGTCTTTTTTAATTAACAGCAACCCTCGAAAAAGGTGACCTGCACTTACCTGTTTGTGGGAGCAGATGGTCAGGTGGACACCTCCACTTGGGTGCAGGAACATGATCATAACTCTCCCTACAGTGACTCAGAAAGTGAACCAGACTCTGAGGTAAGTTTCAGACCTGATGTGTATCTACATATGCTGCTATTCCCCTGAATGTGAGGCTGTAAAATTTACTGTGGGAGATTTAATGATGATTTGCTAACGTGGCTTGCAGGAGAGTGAGGGGAGCCTTAACTTTTTGGAGTTGGAGGTGCCCTTTATTAGGTACGATCCTCTTCACTGTTTAATGATGTAATGGTGTAATGTATGTTTAATATACACTAAGCATTTACACCTCTTGTTTCTTAGCTACCATCTTTCAGAGAGAGGGGTTACAGACATCGGCCTGAAGCTGCGTGCTCTCCGTCAGGCGTTCTCTGTGAGTAAAACCTTTGTTTAGCTGCTGTTATTGCGCAGGTAAATTACTCTGCTTTAACTTATATTGTGTGCTGTCTTATATTCAGACTCTGTTTGCCAGCATCCACAACCTGAACTTCTTGTTTGTGGTGGGAAAGAAGATCGTGATGCGTCTGGCAGCAGCTAACAACCAGGTGACTTCAGAATGATGATAGACTATTTCATTTTTGTGCAAAATACTTTCAGTTAATGTTTTAGTGGTTAAATATAAAAACAACAACAGGCAATTAGGCAGTGAAGAAAACTGTATTAGCATACATTTTAACACACAAGTGCAATGTACATACAGTAACTATTGGAATAACTAGTATTAATAGCTAATTATCTGTTTTATAATAATCACACAATGCTAAGAATTAAGGACATTCTTAGGACAAATATTAAAATAAAATAAAATGTAGGTGATGAAGATGGAACTGGGATATTCAATACTTGGAAATTTGTCCCATGTAGTACATCATCTGTGTATCTTTAGTGGAGTACTGGACACACTTTGGCTTATATACTGCTTCTTGTTAGTTTATAAAACCAGTAGCCACATTGAACACCATAACCAAAGTGAGTAATAGAGATGTTTTGTTTGTTTTAACAGGATGTGGTTGGTGTGCAGCTGGCCTATGAGTCACTGATCCGATTCCTGAGAAGTCCTTCTAATCAGGAATCGATTGTAACAGAGCTCTTCAGGGCCCAGGTAAGCTTGCAGATGCCTGTGTAAAATTACAGATTTTTTTTTAATTATAAAAGATTTTGATTATATAGAAAACAAGACTCCAATATGTCAAGCAAATTTCTTTTTGTAACTTTTCTCCTCTGTGCAGCTCCACCATTACAACTTCCTGGACATGTTTTTTGAGCTGCTTCTCTTCGGATACTTGACAAACGACTCGGCTCCTGAGGCAGTAAGTGTCTTATCAGGAGATTTAAAAGTGATGCTTGAATGTAGTTTCACAACATGGTCTATTTTATCTCATTTTGTTTTCCCATATTTTTAACCCTGATATTCCTAAAGAGTGAGGGAGGATTCTTGGAGAGTCTCTTTGCGTTCATCAGCATGTGGGACGTGGACGTGTGGGAGCCTGCAGCAGAGCTGTACTTCACACTGCTTATTGTAAGTGTTGAATATCTTCTGATGCCACGATACGCAAATTCTCAGCGTTGTATCTCTAATTCAATGACACTATGTTGGATTTGTGTGTGTGTGTGTTTGTGTGTGTGTAATTTGTCCATAGGAACAGCTTACAGTGCTTTGTGAAGTACTGTTTTCTCAGCCCCTGGAGCTCTACAGCGACCCAGCAGTCTTAGCCAGTGCAGTTTCGCGGCTCCTCTGGCAGCATGTCCAGCTGATGATGGACACTTTGGAGAAGCTCTGAGCAATGTCTTTCTCTCTACCCACCCCTCTGCCACCCTCAACCCCCCTTCCTCTTCATGCTTTATCTCTTTTAATTTACACTTGATATTGTGGGACATTTGTTAGTTCCTGCTATCTCTTTTGACAAAGTGATTGTTACAAAGTGCTGCCACCCAATTCTCATTCCATATATATATATATATATATATATATATATATATATATATATATATATATATATATATATATATATATATATATATATATAAACATCCACTTAAAGAAAATGTCACCATATTAGCAATTACAAGTTTTGTATTTATTAAATAACACCATGTTTGTAAACTTGTTCATAATTAGGCTTAGATTATGTGGCCCTACAAGTCCTTGTGAAATATTTATTTCACATACTTTCTTCCTTTGTTGCATTTCATATTTGTTCTTTTCCATCACTACTTTTCCCTACATTGCTCAAGCTCTCCACAAGTAAGTATAAATTAATTTAGTTCTTTTTGGTTAACTTGGTATTTTAAAAAATCTCTTTTCTTCATGAACAGGTCTGCATAGAAACCCCAGGACTGAAGGACCAGTACAACACATCATCCCTCATCCTTCAAGACTCATCCCTCATTACTCTATCCCTCAGTACTCTATCCCACATTACTCTATCTCTATACCCATCACTCTTCTCCTATCAGTAGCCTAAGGATCCTATACAGATGACAGCTGTAAATAGAATTGTGTGTAAATAGTTGTTACATAGTGCTTATATAGTTTACTTTAATAAAGGTTTTCATTTCCTCCTATTTCAGCCTAATTGTGATTATTTTAGTCATCAATGTACATAATAAACATTTAAAAAGCAACACAGCACAAAATGAATGTCTCACTCATATGCAAATCCTTTTCGAAGAATTTATGAAACTTTGAATAGTTCAATAAAATGTGGAAAATGACAAATAACAAAATTCAGATATTTATAGCTCTGGAAAATTTGTTGATGGCCCCCCAAAAAAGTCTGAAATTTTAAGATTATAGTCTGATAATCTAATTGTTGAGGACCAAAAATCTGGGTGACTTTAACATTTTACACAGGAAATTACATCTGAAATTGTAATACATCATTTATCACTCTGAACTCTCAAGGTTACTTTATATGAAGAAATATTTTTGAATCATTTAAGGTGTTTTCTAAAACTGTGCTCTATGCAAAAATGAAGAAAAAAAATCCTGGTTGCAAAAATGCAAGTTGGTTAGATGTTTAAAATTCAGAGGCATGCATATTGTCTTTCAGTCAATTCAAACCACACTGTTAGTGAAACACTAGAGTGGCTTTAAAATAGAAAGCAAATCAGTGTTCAGTATCCATCACTATTCACTAATAAACATATTGAGACTAAAAAGTCTGCACTGAGCAGCTTCATGCACTTGAATGAGTTTTAATTTGGCCCTTTTAGAAATAAGAAAAGAAATTAATTGAGAATAATAATCCCTACATTTTCATCCAAGTTAATTTACCATGTATTATGTATGTGCATGGTTTGATTTGATCCTGGAGAGATGGAAAGGGAGATTACATTAGAACCATGTAACTTCTATAAGTATATATGTGTTACGTTTGCTTTTTGTTACAACCTGTAATAATAATTGTAATAAAAGATTAATACATTATAAAAAAGATATATATTTAATTTTTAAAAATATATTTTAAAATATATATTTTATTATTTTATATTTAAAAATTAAAAAATTTTGTTTACCTTATTTACCTAATTTAATTATGTTTACCATAAACTTTAAGTTGTTAATCCTTTCCCAGTCTTTGTTATACTTTTTGCCATACATGGACTACTTTGTTGGCAGCATTGTTTGTGGAAATGCACATATGTCTATCTACGTGTACTATACTAACTATCATCACTAGGAATTACAACGTGATTTTTCTCTAATGAGGGGGAGGAGGGGGTGGTATACTGTAGGTCCACGTGGGGATTTGTAGGAGGGTGAATTACACCACAGCACAAGTCAGATTTTCAGTCAGTCAGATTTTCCTAACAAGCAACCATATTTTTAAAACAAGCCCAAAAAAACGCAACCCACAACCCGTGATTTTTTTCAAGTGACTTCAGAAAATAAGAAGCCCAAAGTCACATATTATAAGCGGACTTGGCAACTCTGCTGTTTATGCGGAACTGCATTTTCTCCCTGTGTCTGTGCAGGATTCCTCCGGGTTCTCTGGTTTTCTCCCACAATCCATAGACCTACTGGTTGGTAGATTGTGTGTGTGTGTGTGTGTGTGTGTGTGTGTGTGTGTGTGTGTGGTGTGGTCTCCTGTAATGGAGCGATACCCCATCTAAGATATTCTTGCCGCTTGTAATCCCGGGATAGACTCTGGATCCTCCTCGACCCTGAGCAGGATGAATTAGTTACTGATGATATATAAATAAATGAACAAAGGTGAAAATTTTTATCTGCTTTCTACTTGTATCTACTCTATGGGTCAATATCTAACAATCACAGAATTGTTAGATTCTTATAAATCCAGTGCCTTAATATGTGAAGAGGAAAAATATTGCTAATATTAAAATTATGTCTAATTGAAGTAGATTGAATACCAAGCCACCAACTAAGCCATTGCAGTGGAATTGCTTGATAGAAGTAACAATTTAATTCAAGTCATGTTCTTTGAAGGGACGAGTACATGCTTTTGTAAGATATATTCAATTTCTTGTCTATTTCTCAAATAGAACAGCCTTAATTTCTCAAAACAACAATAGACTTTAGATAATAGAGTTTCTGAAGAAAGCTGTTTGTTACTGGCCATTTTGAGACTGTAATTGAACCCATTTGCTGATGCTCCAGGTACTCAGGTAGCCCAAAGAAGGCCAGTTGTACTGCTTCCTTAAACAGCACAATTATTTTCAGCTGTGTTAACATAATTGCACAAGGGTTTTCTAATGATGAATTAACTTTTTAACATGATAACTTAAGATAACTAACACCTTTGATAACACCCCTGTTTTCCCCCACTGACGCAAAAGCCGACACCACTCATTTCAACACGTATTCTTGGTGAAATACACATCGTCCTTCTAAGGGTTTGGGAACTCGTGGACCAGACACCGTATGGGTATTACGGAGCCTCTTCTATGTTTTATCCACAGCTATTTATTTAATCATTGGCTTTTTCAACACGCACATAGCGGGGATGTAAAAACCATTAACACACACACACACACACACACACACACACACACACACACACACACACACACACACGGGTATGTATGCACGCACGCACGCACACACGCACGCATGCGCATACATACACACAGACAGAAGACTGGTGGGGTCGTAAATTACAGGTTGTGCTGAACGGTCAATCAGGCTGACATGAGGGGTCATAAATTACAGGTTGGGCTGAACTGTCAATCAGGCTGACATGAGGGTCATAAATCATTTTTTTGACATAAAGTGCATGATATAGCTACTCATCTTCCTCTTGACGGAATTCAGGTCAGGCGAGTTGGCTGGCCAATCAAGCACAGTAATACCATGGTCAACAAACCAGTTACTAGTAGTTTTGGCACTGTGGGCAGGTGCCAAGTCCTGCTGGAAAAGGAAATCAGCATCTCCATAAAGCTTGTTAGCAGCTGGAAGCATGAAGTGCTCTAAAATCTCCTGGTAGACGCTGCATCGACTCTCGACTTGAGAAAACACAGTGGACCAACACCAGCAGATGACATGGCACCCCAAATCATCACTGACTGTGGAAACTTCACACTGGACTTCAAGCAACTTGGATTCTGTGCCTCTCCACTCTTCCTCCAGACTCTGGGACCTTGATTTCCAAATGAAATGCGAAATTTACTTTCATCTGAAAAGAGGACTTTGGACCACTGAGCAACGGTGTTTTGAGTAAAAAGGTGTTTTGAAAAGGTTAGCTGATTAGAGCTCTTCTCAGGTCGACATTGCTGTATTATAAATTCTTTATTCTAATATTTTTGAGACACTGGATTTTTCCAGTTAAAACAAAAGAAGGCTTGAAATATTTCACTTTATGTGTAATGAATCTAGAATATATGAAAGTTCCACTTTTTGAATGAAATTACGGGGAAAAACAAACTTTTCCACAACATTCTAATTTTTTTAGATGCACCTGTAAATGTACATGATATAAATAATCTTCTAATTATATCTAGGCTATGTTAATGAGCCTGGTCCTGCAATTAATCTACACTACTGTAGCACAATATAAAATAACTTTTATTTACTAATTTATTATAAGGCTGTGTGCATTTGTGTGTGCGCATGTGCATTCTTTGTTTTGTATTTTGAGTCAAAAGGATTTCTTTTCGGTGCTGAGGTTAGGGTTAGACTCGGGAGTAACTATAGCATTGATTAAACTGCATTAATAATTATGTCAATGGAAAGTCCTCAAAAGGATAGTAAGACTATTAATATCACATAGATATGTGTCTATGTGAGTGTGCATGACAGGGGAATGGGCAGCTTATACTGCAGTAACACATGTTGCCATTGTAATGTAAAACTATTAAGTGGAGGGACAAAGGGGTCATTAGGGCTTGGAAATACATCCTGTCCTTTTAGTAATTAACCACAAACAGGGGTGCAAAAAGTACTGCGAAATTATACCTATGCTGCATTTGACTAATTCTTGACCTAGAAGAATGCCCTCAACTTGAAATTCCTACTTGTGAACTCAGGTGGTCTTCTCAACTCTAAATTCCTTACAAGTTCAGGAGGTAACATCCAATCAATATGGCTGAGAACAGCATTAGCAGTAGACAAAGTATCAATTCTTACGTTTAAATGAGTTCTTCTGTATGCACGTACAACTATTTGACTTTAGATAAATCAACATACAGACACATTCGCTTGTTGAATATATAACACTGACTATACAGTTCGCTGTTTTGAGGAGGAAAGTATACATCACTCATCACAGTTATCTGGCTAGCTTGTTGCTAACAAAAGACTTTCCCCCACTTTGTAGCTTGAATACACAGTCAAAAATCATGTCATTCTGAGCTCTGACGTCCCACTTCCATGGCAAGTTGAATGCAGTGTTAAGTGAAATTATAGAGAATGTGTCAAAATATTACTCAGTATCCAGCCAAAAATATACTCAGGTGAAAGTAAATACTTTTATACTTTTAATTGTACTCCATTTCTGATGGAATTAAGTTAATGTCATTCTTTCAGTGCAACCTTTATTACTTATCTAAAACTATTAGAAGATTTTGTTTTAAAGCAGCCATGCTGTTTTGCCAGAAACATCATTTAATTTTTGTCTGTTTGCTGATGTTATGCATGATTAATGCAAAGTAGTTTGATAATGAATTAATAAGTAAAATATCATGAAAACAACCAACATTTACTATTAGCTAAAATTCGATTTGCTGCATAGGCAATTTATGATAGCTACTGGAAACAATGCCAGTCTAACCTGGCAAAGAATTTTGGCCAGTTTAGTTAAATAATCCCCTTATATATATATATATATATATATATATATATATATATATATATATATATATATATATATATATATATATATATATATATATACAAACACATTATTTATATATAGATAGATAGAGTGATAGATAGATTGATAGATTATGATATGATATGTGTTTTAGGTGGGTCTTTGTTTACTCCAGCATATTGAAGCTTTTTACAAAGGTAAGACCAGGGATGCTCATCCTCAAGTTTGGCACAGTCCAGTGGCTTATACTTTTTTCAAACACACTCAGATAGCTATAGCTTAACTAAATTGTATAACATGAGGAGTTCACTGCAGATGATGAATGATTCTTGATCGTTTTTTTTTTTCTTTCCTGCATCGATTAACTTGATTGGATGCTAAACTGAACCCATTGAACTGATATAAAGGATACAGTTATTGGCTGTATAAGAGAAAAAGAGACGTTTGTGATTTGTATTGACTACTTTGAACGTCTAAATACAAATATTAGGAGTAAAAAAAAAAAAAAAAATCCCTGGAAAATAATTACAATTATTCAATTTCAATAATATTCAAGTAAGGTATAAAAAACGCCAAAAATAATAATTACTTAAGTATTTCTCAACCCCGATCACGACTATAGGATGTGCCAAAATGCATAGACGTGATGACGTGTCTGATACGCCTTAATCACGATTCAAAGTTTTGGCCTTCCATAAAGTCACGCCGTCACCGCCTTGCGAATACAGGAATACAGGCGCCTGGCCAGGCGCGCATGCCGGTGCTGCGTGTTCTGTACAGCGGGGTGCGGTGGGGCGGGGCGTTACGGGGGAGAAGCAACGTCTGTGAACGTGTAGCCAATAGAATTAGACTTTGATTTCACGGGTTACCGGGGTCAACCAACGGACAACTTGTCATAGAATGTCGTTCGTTATAGTCGCTCGCGGAACGTTTCCTTAGGCTAAATGACACTATCATTGAAATGCCTAGGAGTGATTTAAGGAGCGTAATCGCCGGATTTGTGATTTGTCAGCATATTCTAAATGAAGACTTGGCTCCAGGGTTATGACGTCTAGCTCGAGGAAGATGAGCCTGCCACCGGATGCATGTAACGGGACCGCTGCAGACTTCTCTAGCGTAGAAGAGGAGCTTTATGATTATCAAATGCACACCAGAATGTGCAAGAAAATAGCGCAGCTTACAAAGGTAGGACAAAGGCACTAAGAGTCTAAAGCACGTTGCTGAATCTTGCCACTATGCACATCACTGGCGCCGCTTATCAGTAACCTATTCATCATTTAAAACGCTTTGATTACAAAATAATTAGGTGTAATATATGACGTGGGTTTATGCAGAGATTCACATGTAAGTACTTTAGCGTCTAAATATATATATATATATATATTTTTTTTTTCCCATGTGTAAGGTATCAGTATGGCGTACCAATATCTGTCCTCATACACATATTGGTGCACGCGGTCTAAAAGCTTGCAAACAAAAATGTATGAATGAATGAATAAAAGGCCAAAAAAAAATTGGTAACTTTTTTTTGTTGGTAACTTTTAATCATTATGAACAGTGGCAAATACAATTCAGACAAATTACATGTTAATGTTGAATTGACAATACTAATATATATGTATATATATATGTATATATATATACAGTATCTCACAAAGTGAGTACACCCCTCACATTTTTGTAAATATTTTATTATATCTTTTCATGGGACAACACTGAAGAAATGACACTTTGCTACAATGTAAAGTAGTGAGTGTACAGCTTGTATAACAGTGTAAATTTGCTGTCCCCTCAAAATAACTCAACACACAGCCATTAATGTCTAAACCGCTGGCAACAAAAGTGAGTACACCCCTAAGAGAAAATGTCCAAACTGGGCCCAATTTCCCTCCCCGGTGTCTTGTGACTTGTTAGTGTTACAAGGTCTCAGGTGTGAATGGGGAGCAGGTGTGTTAAGTTTGGTGTTATCGCTCTCACACTCTCTCATACTGGTCACTGGAAGTTCAACATGGCACCTCATGGCAAAGAACTCTCTGAGGATCTGAAAAAAGAATTGTTGCTCTACATAAAGATGGCCTAGGCTATAAGAAGATTGCCAACACCCTGAAACTGAGCTGCAGCAAGGTGGCCAAGACCATACATCGGTTTAACAGGACAGGTTCCACTCAGAACAGGCCTCGCCATGGTCGACCAAAGAAGTTGAGTACACGTGCTCAGCATTATATCCAGAGGTTGGCTTTGCAGAATAGCCGTATGAGTGCTGCCAGCATTGCTGCAGAGGTTGAAGGGGTGGGGGGTCAGCCTGTCAGTGCTCAGACCATACGCCGCACACTGCATCAAATTGGTCTGCATGGCTGTCGTCCCAGAAGGAAGCCTCTTCTAAAGATGATGCACAAGAAAGCCCGCAAACAGTTTGCAGAAGACAAGCAGACTAAGGACATGGATTACTGGAACCATGTTCTGTGGTCTGATGAGACCAAGATAAACTTATTTGGTTCAGATGGTGTCAAGCGTGTGCGGCAGCAACCAGGTGAGGAGTACAAAAATAAGTGTGTCTTGCCTACAGTCAAGCATGGTGGTGGGAGTGTCATGGTCTGGGGCTGCATGAGTGCTGCAGGCACTGGGGAGCTACAGTTGATTGAGGGAACCATGAATGCCAACATGTACTTTGACCTACTGAAGCAGAGCATGATCCCCTCCCTTCGGAAACTGGGCCGCAGGGCAGTATTCCAACATGATAACGACCCCAAACACACCTCCAAGACGACCACTGCCTTGCTAAAGAAGCTGAGGGTAAAGGTGGTGGACTGGCCAAGCATGTCTCTAGACCTAAACCCTATTGAGCATCTGTGGGGCATCCTCAAACGGAAGCGCAACGTCTCTAACATCCACCAGCTCTCCAGTGGCAACCTGTGAAGCTCTGGTGAACTCCATGCCCAACAGGGTTAAGGCAGTGCTGGAAAATAATGGTGGCCGCACAAAATATTGACACTTTGGGCCCAATTTGGACATTTTCACTTAGGGGTGTACTCACTTTTGTTGCCAGCAGTTTAGACATTAATGGCTGTGTGTTGAGTTATTTTGAGGGGACAGCAAATTTACACTGTTATACAAGCTGTACACTCACTACTTTACATTGTAGCAAAGTGTCATTTCGTCAGTGTTGTCCCATGAAAAGATATAATGAAATATTTTTTAAAAATGTGAGGGGTGTACTCAGTTTTGCGAGATACTGTATATATATATATATATATATATATATATATATATATATATATATATATATATATATATATATATATATATATATATATAAATATATAAAATTTGTAGTGGTATTAATGCTTATATATATATATATATATATATATATATATATATATATATATATATATATATATATATATATATACAGTATCTCACAAAACTGAGTACACCCCTCACATTTTTTTTGTAGTGGTATTAATGCTTAAAAGGCAGAGCAGAAGACAAAGTGGTGGAAGTTGGAAAAGAAAGAGTGCTGTGTGGTTTTCAGGGAGGAGTTGAGACAGACTTTAGGTGGTCAGGAGGTGCTTCCAGATGACTGGACTACTACAGCCAAAGTGATCAGGAAGACAGGTAGGAAGGTGCTAGGTGTGTCATCTGGAAGGAGGAAAGAAGACAAGGAGACTTGGTGGACAGTGAGAGGACAGAGGAAAGTAGACATGAATATAGGGAGATGCAGCGTGAGGTTAAGATAGAGGTGGCAAAGGCCAAACAGAAAGCTTATGAGGACATGTATGCAAGGTTAGATAGTAAGGAAGGTGAGAGGGATTTGTATCGGTTGGTGAAGCAGAGGGATAGAGATGGAAAGGATGTGCAGCAGGTTAGAGTGATTAAAGATAGAGATGGAAATGTGTTGACAGGTGACAGGAGGGTGAGGGAAAGATGGAAGGAGTACTTTTAGGAACTGATGAATGAGGAAAATGACAGGGAGAGAAGAGTAGTAGAGGCAAATATTGTTGAGCAGGAAGTAGAAAGGATTAGCAAGGGTGAAGTTAGGAGAGCTTTGAAGAGGATGAAGAGAGGAAAGGCGGTTGGTCCTGATGACATACCAGTGGAGGTATGGAAGTGTCTAGGAGAGATGGCAGTAGAGTTTTTTACTAGGTTGTTCAGTGAGGTCTTAGAGAGTGAGAGGATGCCTGAGGAATGGAGGAGAAGTGTTTTGGTGCCGATTTTTAAGAACAAGGGAGATGTGCAGAGTTGTGGAAACTACAGAGGTATTAAGCTGATGAGCCATACAATAAAGTTGTGGGAAAGAGTAGTGGAAACAAGGCTAAGGGGAGAAGTGAGCATTTGTGAGCAGCAGTATGGTTTCATGCCAAGAAAGAGCACTACAGATGCAATATTTGCTTTGAGAATGTTGATGGAGAAGTACAGAGAGGGTCAGAAAGAGCTGCATTGTGTCTTTGTAGACTTAGAGAAAGCGTATGACAGGGTGCCAAGAGAAGAGCTGTGGTATTGTATGAGGAGGTCTGGAGTGGCAGTGAAGTATGTTAGAGTGGTGCAGGATATGTATGAGAGCAGTAGGACAGTGGTAAGGTGTGCGGTAGGTGTGACAGAGGAGTTCATGGTGAAGGTGGGACTGCATCAAGGATTGGCTCTGAGCCCCTTCTTGTTTGCGGTGGTGATGGACAGGCTGACAGATGAGGTCAGACAGGAATCTCCATGGACTATGATGTTTGTGGATGACATTGTGATCTGTAGTGAGAGCAGGGAGCAGGTGGAGGAAAGTCTAGAGAGGTGGAGGTTTGCTCTGGAGAGAAGAGGAATGAAGGTTAGTCACAGGAAGACAATACATGTGTGTGAATGAGAGGGATCCAAGTGGAACAGTGAGGTTACAGGGAGAAGAGATAAAGAAGGTGCAGGATTTTAAGTACTTAGGGTCAACAGCCCAGAACAATGGGGAGTGTGGAAAAGAGGTGAAGAAGTGTGTGCAGGCAGGTTGGAATGGGTGGAGAAAAGTGTCAGGTCTGTTGTGTGATAAAAGAGTACCAGCAAGAATGAAAGGAAAGGTGTACAGGACAGTAGTGAGACCAGCGATGTTGTATTATTTGGAGACAGTTGCACTGAGGAAAAGAAAAGAGGAAGAGTTAGAGGTAGCAGAGCTGAAGATGTTGAGGTTCTCTTTGGGAGTGACGAGGATGGATAGGATCAGGAATGAGTACATCAGGGGGACAGCACGTGTGAGATGTTTTGGAGACAAAATTAGAGAGGCCAGGTTGAGATGGTTTGGACATGTTCAGAGGAGGGAGAGTGAATATATTGGTAAAAGGATGCTGAGGTTAGAGCTGCCAGGCAGAAGGCCGAGAGGAAGACCATAGAGGAGGTTTATGGATGTAGTGAAGGAGGATATGAAGGTAGTCGGTCTGAGAGAAGAGGATGCAGGGGATAGGGCTAGATGGAGGCAGATGATTCGCTGTGGCAACCCCTGAAGGGAACAGCCGAAAGGAAAAGAAGTTTAATGCTTAAAATGGGAGTTGTACTGGTTTTAATGCAAATTGTAATGGTCCCTGTGGGTCTCTTGGTTTAATGGTTAACTGATGCTTTGTAATGGTATTTGTAGTGGAAACCATTAGAATTTCTGTAATGGTTTCTGTTTCTGTTGTTTTGTTTTGTTTTCAGCAGGGAGGGGAAAAAAAGTTAAAAGTGTAAAAGTTTTAAGGAAGTGAGAAAACATTGTTGACAAACATAACTGGTTGAAGGGAGAACACTAGCAAGTTATTCTATAAAAACACGTCAGCATGCATCCCTTCCCATCCCCACCATCTCGTCTTCGATGTTTTTGAACATCATGGGTCCACCGCTTACAAAGTTCAATCCCGAGCCATTTGTGCGCTCATGGATACGTAAGGGACCACAGGGAAGAGTAGGAGGACACTGACATGACAGCTTTGTGGAATATTTTGTCTTAGGTAAGACGATTTTTTATTGATTATGTTGTGCAGTTAATGTTTATTGTAAGTACGCTTACTGTATGAAACGTAGCTTTGTTTTCGAAGTGCTTTGGGCAAATGAGATTTGTAGCTAACTGAGGTGACCGCACATAAGCTGATAGAATGTGCAATCCATAAATGTTTCCCTTTGTACTGAGACTACTCACTGCTATTAAGTTCATTATGCTATTACGTCGCTGTACCAGTGTGATCAATTACATAGGCCTACCTATCAGCATTGAATATCGTTGGCTACGTGAGATACTGGAAGCACTTTTACATGTCTGTAAGGTCGAGGACCGGGACCTTTTGCGTTTCATTAAGTCTCATTAGCTGTGAATAAGCAATTGAATTTTTGCAGTGCCTGGAATGTGAAAAGTTGTGAAAAGAATGAGAGTCTGTCATTATGATGATGGTTTTCAAAGTGAACTCTGTGACTTCAGAGATCTGTGTAAAATGCTATGCTCGAGCCAGGGTGAGCAATATGTATATTCCAGGGCTGGGTGAAATGTGGAGAAGGAGGAAATAAAAAGCTCAACTGTGTTTGTGCAATGGCTCTCCCATAGACAGCTCTCTGGTCTTCATGTTGGTTTATCCTGTTTAACAACAAATGCAGTATTCACAGGCAAAATCCAGGGCTCAGACAAAGAGTACACAGTTAGTAATTGTTTAAACAAACAATCTAACAGGACACACCTGGGCAATAAGAAACACCTGTTAGTCACATGTTCCAATATTTTTGATCACTTGAAAAATGGGTGGGTTCAAATAAAAGGTGCCATGTTCTGAGTTGTTTAACACATCTAGATGTAAATATCAGGAAATGAAAGCTGAAATTCTGACCTGTTGTCCCATGTTCATCTTTTGATGTCTAACCCAATTGTCTTCAGTGCATAGCAAAAACAATATAATTGACCTTGCTTTTCCAATACTTTTGGAGGGGAGTGGAGGCCAAGGTGATGACATCCATCATGCAGTGGGTCAGCCTCTGGTTAGACAAGGGAGCCCCCAGTGTCTTACCACACAGTCAATAAACAGTTGGTCTGAGGATTGGATGGCTGACATTCAGTAACATTTCAACTAACACTGTAGAGCATTTACTGTGCACTGCAAGGAATGCTCTGTAGGCTCACACTCATTGAAGGTTACAAGTTTGTAATAGACTGATTCAACAGCATTTGCAGAACAACATGTAAGGGCATACAAGGCCCAAGTGCTAGGAGCTCTAAATATGGTTAATGAGGAGGGGAAACTCCTCATAGAGTGGCATGTCACAGTAGGGGCTGGGCATCCAGCCCATCTCTAGGCCAAGGTGATGGCATCCATCAAGCAGTGGGTCAGCCTCTGGTTAGACAAGGGAACCCCCAATGTCTTACCACATAGTCAATAAACAGTTGGTCTGAGGATGGGTGATCTGGGTGGCTATAATTCAGTAACAATTCAAGTAACACTGTAGAGCATTTAATGTACATTGCAAGGAATGCTCTGTAGGCTCATGTTCATTGAAGGTTGCAAGATTGTAATAGAGTAATTCATCGAACAGTTAGAGAAAAATTACATATTTAAAATCAACAGTTCCAGCAAAGCCCTGTTTGGCCAGTGAAGAAATTTGATGGGACCTCGAGAATCACAGTGGAGTACTGGATAGCTAACCAGTTTATCCATAAATGCACCCCACTAGTAGCTGACTCCTCTACTATGTTCTGTGCTCTGAAACCTGAACATGGTTAATTCTCTCTGATTGACATGGCCATTGCCCCTAGGGTCACCATAACTAGCATACAATTCATCACCAGGCTCTCAGGCAACACCTCCACAAAATGCCTAACCTACCCTCCACTGTAATCCAGTACAGTGACGACATTGTGATTGCCTCAGAATATGAGGAGCAGCATGAACAAGTCTCCCATCTCGTAAAAAAAGCTCAGCTACACCAGCAATCAGTTGTCTATTTGGGGCAAAAGAGCTTTCAGGGGAGACATGAAATAACACTGAACCACACTTTGGCCATCATAAATACACCAAAGTCACAGACAAGAGCTTTGGTCATTCCTAGGCTTGTGCAATTATGCCAGATCATAGATGAATAGAGTTGGGCCAGCCCTTGAATTAAATATTTAAGGGAATGATCCAGTGGCATGGACAGATGAAGCAGTTCAAGCATTTGAGGGATTAAAAAACTCTCACCCAAGCTCCAGCTATAAGAATGCCAGATATAAGGAAACCTTTTGTCCTCCATGTGACTGAACAAATGGGCTACATGACTACCATGTTGACACAAGAATGGGGAGGTCAATGTAAACCCATGGGATAGTACTCTACACAGCTGGACTCCATTGCTTGTAGTTGGCCTCTGCTTACATGCCATGCAAGCAATATATCTAGTGCTTCAAGCTATTTAGTGAAAGTGACATGTGAAGGCCAATGTATGGTAACCCATACTTGGAATTTGTCCTCTGTATTTAACCCATCCAGGTTAGTGCACACACATTAGGAGTTGTGAGTAGTGAACACACACACACTACAAACCGTGAACACACCCGGAGCAGTGGGCAGCCATTTTTGCTGCGGCGCCCGGGGAGCAGTTGAGGGTTAAGGGCCTTGCTCAAGTGCCCAACAGTGGCAGCTTGGCGGTGCTGGGATTTGAACTCACGACCTTCCGATCGGTAGCCCAACTTCTTAACCACTGAGGGGTGATCTTTGATCAGACTCAATATTCGATGCCCCCGGCCCTTCTAACATTGGGGTGAGCCTCACATGTTACAGCTTCAAGGTGGACAAATGTTCAACAGCTCTGGAAATGCTGTCACTGAGAAAGCCACACCTTCCAATTGCTCTACTTTTCTGTATTCAGTTGATTCTATTAATGATGAGCACAACTGCTCTGAACTTGTTCAGACACTAGGACATGATGAACATCTTCAAATCACTCCTGTACAGAATCCAGATATGGTGCTGTTCACTGATTACTCTTCCAAGGTGGAAAATGGAGAATGATAGGTACATGGGCAGTCACAACTGTGATTGTCTGTTGTGATGACCAGTAAATGGATGGCTCCTGGAACATCAATCCAGCAGGCAAAACTACATACACTCATAAATGCTTGTAGACTGGCTGAAGAAGAAACAGCCAACTTAAACTATATGAAAACTATATAAAAGTATCTGGACACCTGAACATCACACCTATATGTTGGCCTTCCCCAAACTGTTGCAGTTTTTTTTCACTGGAACTAAGGGGCCTATCCCAAACATGTTCCAACATGACAGTGCCCCTGTGCACAAAAATGGTGTATGACTATGGTATTTATGGAAATCATATATCACTACAGGACCTTGTTGGAAGATCTCAGGATTTGTGCTCTGGGCCAATCACTGTGATTTATTCAAAATCATCCTGCATGATAAACTTGCTTACTGTTTGTTAATTTCAGCAAGATGCCAATAACAGAAGATTATTCAGTTGAACCTCTGACATGGCATAAATAATATTTGCAAAAAACTGGCGAAACTGCTCCAGGTACAGATCACATATTTTTTCAATGTTTCTGCAACTCCTTATTGTCTGAAAACCACCAAAAACAGAAAAAATACATTTTCACAATATATTCCTCTCAATATAGTATAGATACGCACATGCAAAAATTTAAATAATCTGAGTACCGCATTATTATTATTACTACTTCAGCAAGTCCCACTGCTGCAGCATAAAACGGAAAGAGAAGTGGCCCATACAGTTATGAGGTTCTGACTATTACTTCTTTAACTCTCTATCGGAGATGTCAGCTGTCCAAACAGAAGGGTTTAAATAAACAAATTAATAAAAAAAATTGAGAACAATCAAGACACATTAGGGAAATACACCAATGACAGGATGGGTAGGTAAACAAATAAAATCAAATGCACACGGAATGTGATCAAAAGAAAACACAGAAGCGCTGTTCATGCTGGGAAGCCACACCATACCCAGCTCACAGTAAATGCCATAGCATACAGTGAAACAGGAAAATACATGACAATAGACTGGTAGTCTAGTCTGGCACTTCTATATTATGGGCTATATTGTGTCATGAAATGCAGTATACAGGTGCATCTCAATAAATTAGAATGTCATGGAAAAGTTCATTTATTTCAGTAATTCAACTCAAATTGTGAAACTTGTGTATTAAATGAATTCAATGCACACAGACTGAAGTAGTTTAAGTCTTTGGTTCTTTTAATTGTGATGATTTTGGCTCACATTTAACAAAAACCCACCAATTCACTATCTCAACAAATTAGAATACTTCATAAGACCAATAAAAAAAAATTTTTTAGTGAATTGTTGGCCTTCTGGAAAGTATGTTCATTTACTGTACATGTATTCAATACTTGGTAGGGGCTCCTTTTGCTTTAATTACTGCCTCAATTTGGCGTGGCATGGAGGTGATCAGTTTGTGGCACTGCTGAGGTGGTATGGAAGCCCAGGTTTCTTTGACAGTGGCCTTCAGCTCATCTGCATTTTTTGTTCTCTTGTTTCTCATTTTCCTCTTGACAATACCCCATAGATTCTCTATGGGGTTCAGGTCTGGTGAGTTTGCTGGCCAGTCAAGCACACCAACACCATGGTCATTTAACCAACTTTTGGTGCTTTTGGCAGTGTGGGCAGGTGCCAAATCCTGCTGGAAAATGAAATCAGCATCTTCAAAAAGCTGGTCAGCAGAAGGAAGCATGAAGTGCGCCAATATTTCTTGGTAAACGGGTGCAGTGACTTTGGTTTTCAAAAAACACAATGGACCAACACCATCAGATGACATTGCACCCCAAATCATCACAGACTGTGGAAACTGAACACTGGACTTCAAGCAACTTGGGCTATGAGCTTCTCCACCCTTCCTCCAGACTCTAGGACCTTGGTTTCCAAATGAAATACAAAACTTGCTCTCATCTGAAAAGAGGACTTTGGACCACTGGGCAACAGTCCAGTTCTTCCTCTCCTTAGCCCAGGTAAGACGCCTCTGACGTTGTCTGTGGTTCAGGAGTGGCTTAACAAGAGGAATACGACAACTGTAGCCAAATTCCTTGACACGTCTGTGTGTGGTGGCTCTTGATGCCTTGACCCCAGCCTCAGTCCATTCCTTGTGAAGTTCACTCAAATTCTTGAATCGATTTTGCTTGACAATCCTCATAAGGCTGTGGTTCTCTCGGTTGATTGTGCATCTTTTTCTTCCACACTTTTTCCTTCCACTCAACTTTCTGTTAACATGCTTGGATACAGCACTCTGTGAACAGCCAGCTTCTCTGGCAATGCATCTTTGTGGCTTACCTAGTGAACCAAACTGAGAGACCATTTTGAAGGCTCAGGAAACCTTTGCAGGTGTTTTGAGTTGATTAGCTGATTGGCATGACACCATATTCTAATTTGTTGAGATAGTGAATTGGTAGGTTTTTGTTAAATGTAAACCAAAATCATCACAATTAAAAGAACCAAAGACTTAAACTACTTCAGTCTGTGTGCATTGAATTTATTTAATATATGAGTTTCACAATTTGAGTTGAATTACTGAAATAAATTAACTTTTTCACGACATTCTAATTTATTGAGATGCACCTGTATATATAGAATATAGTATAGGATTTAGAAATTAGTATAGTTGATAAAGAAAAACATGGGGAAATTTTGCAGTCTTCCTCATCAAAATTTTGCAGTCTTCCTCATCAAAATGAGTTTGACCACTAACCAACTATCAGTAAAAAATTTTATTTGATTGTCTTTTTTTGTTGTTGTTTTTTTACTGTATGTTTGTAGGTAATATATTCTCTCAACACTAAGAATGAGGAGCAGGAAGCAACTTTACAAATGCTACTACATGTTACCACAGACACAGCAGACAACTTTCAGCCAACCACAAGTCAGGATGAGGAGGGAGAGGAATCCACATCTGCCCTTAGGAACCGTCTCTTAGAGCTCCAGGCTGCAGTAGAAGAGGTTGAAAACACATACATATATGCATACTCGTCTGCAAACCCGCATGAATTCAAATTATTTAGTATGACACGGGGCATGTAATGAATGTTGAAGTAGTATTTCTTATGTAAGTGGTATGTGTTTCTCAGGTAGAGGAGCGGGAACAGAGGGCTGAAGCAGAGCATGCTGAGCATATGGCTGTGCTAACCCGAGAGGCTGCAGATCTCCGCCGAAACTACCACAGTCTAGAGATGGAACTAGATAACCAGTGCAGACTACTCGAGCAAATTCAGGAGGAAAAAAAATGCCTAGAAGAAGAATGCCAGCGCTTATGCCAAGTAAGGGATGAGAACAGAAAGAGGGAGGAGGATGCTAAGAGAAGAGAAGAAGAAGAGAGGAAGAAAGAAGGTGAGGCACAGAGGAGAGATTTAGAAGAAAGGAAGAAAGTGGAGGAAGAATGGGAGAAACGTTTGCTCATACTGAGAAGTACAGTCAAATCACTAGAGGAGGAAAGAGAAAGATTAGAAGAACAGTGGGGGATAGAGAAGGAGGAGTGGAAGAACAGAATGGAGGTCATAGAGAAGGAAAGGAGGGAAGAGCAGGAAGCAGCAAGAAAAGCTTTACAGCAAAGCCTCAATGAACATATAAGTCAATGGCAGCAGAGAGAGCAAGAGAACTGTAAATTCCAGAATTCACTGCTGCAACAGAGACTGAAGAAAGCAGAGGCAGAGCTGGAAATACAAGAAAAGAGACTGATCGAGTGCAACAGACACAGCAGTAAATTGCAAGCAAGAATAGAGGTATACACACACACACACACACACACACAACTTCAAGCATTAATAGAGTACTTCAGCATTTTTTAACTTAATTTTTTACTCCCTCATCTTAAGCTTACTATAGGTGACTATTATGGATTTTGATGGCTCACTACTGAGAAAGGAACAAAAAGTTGGGTAACTTCTTGTATATGTCAGTAAATATTTCTTTTTATATGAAACACGTGGAACACTTTTTTTCAGTCAAAGTTACACTATATAACCAAAAGTTTCTGAACAACAGACCTTCACATCCATATGTCCCAATAACATCCCATTCCAGATTTATTCCCCCTTTTGCTGTAGAATAACCTCCACTCTTCTGGGAAGGTTTTCCACTAGATTTTGGAATATGGCTGTGGGGATTTGCCTATTCAGCCAAAAAAGCATTAGTGAGGCCACGCACTGATGTCGGGCAAGCAGGCCTGGCGTGCAGTCAGCAGTCAGGGTTTTGGGCAGGCCACTTGAGTTCTTCCATTCCAGCCTTGGCAAACCATGCCTTTATGGACCTCACTTTGTGCACAGGGGCATGGTCATACTGATACATGTTTGGTCTAGGCCCCTTAGTTCCACTGAAGGGAAATTATAATGCTACAGCATACAAAGACATCCTATACAACTGTGTACTTCTAAGTTTGTGGCAACAGTTTGGGGAAGGCCCACATATGGGTGTGATGGACAGGTCTAGGGCTGCAACTAACGAATATTTTCATGATTGGTTAATCGGCCGATTATTTTTCCGATTAATCGGATTTTTCCAAGTAAACATGGGAGTGCCCTGCTTTATGCCTGATTGTGCATGGACTCACTCACTATGGGTCTGTCCATGTGCAAAGATAGAATTAGGCTGTTGGTGTGAGTGACACTTCAGTCTTTAACTGAGACAGAGATTAGAGGGGCCAGACCTAAAATTACAGATAATTATCAGTACTCACTTTTCTTACAGTACTCATTTTGCTCACAGATATAGATACAAAAAGGTTGTAATGACTTTGATACAAATCGGAAAAAAGCCTGAATGCATGTAACTCTCATTATTATAAATTGGAGTCAGATATTCAAGTCATAAAGTTAAAAGATGCATTTAACCTTTGACTGTGCCTGTTTTAGTCCATGGTCATGGGAGAGCAGGGGACTAAGATAATATCATTTTATACTTATTACTACAGTAGTACTTAAGATGAGACAGACATAAATGATCAGAGAATAAGAGAAAAGGTTAAATTGGTCAAATATCCAAGGAAAATTTGCAGCTTATCCTGCAGCTAATGGAAATGCTATCACCTCTTCAGAAGATTTTGTGTGAAGCTTACTTAACTGGAAAAATTACTGTAAAAACTCTTTTTTAAGAATAACAGAAAAAGAGGGTGACATACTGTGTAGGACACATAGCTCCTCCTAAGCCTAAAGGGGGCAACATATACTAATGACCTGGACCAGTATGTATGAAGCTTCTGAGAATTACTCTTAAAATAGTCTCAGAAGTCTACTTAAAACCAAAAAAAAATCTTAATTAAGCTTAATAAAGCTGGAAGTCTTATCTAAATCATAATTGTATACTACTACTACTACTACATTTACATTTACATTTATGGCATTTAGCAGACACTCTTATCCAGAGCAACTTACAGACGTACTATGAAGTCTCTATCAATAAATACATCTTGATACTGGTTCACTAGGTCACGGACTATGAATACTATCAGTCTACTGCTACTACTACTACTAATAATAACAATAATAATAATTGCAAATGCGAATAATCATGCTTCATAAGGTGAATATATCTGTGATTAAAAAATAACTTGCATTTATATTTCCCAAACCGGGAAGTAATTGTACAACATGTACAGTACCACTTGTACTTCCTGAAAAGCATGATGGTTCTCAAGGGAAATGCAAAGGCTTTGTTATGCAATGTGTGATACTTTTTCACTAGTGCTCCCATGCATTTGTCTTGAGATATAGACAAAATCTATCAGGTACTAAACCTTCTCACTTACCTGGGTGACCACTACATTTAACCTCACACTGCTGAACCAAACCTATGCAAGCTTCAAACAAAAAAGTCTTCAACCACCTGGAAATGGGAAAGGATGCTGGAGAAAGACTGCAAACACTAAAGCAATGTGCTGCTACTGACTCTTCAATCTTCATTTCACACTTTGTCTGCAGAGAGTGCTTGGATAGAGCCTACACTAAAAAACGTTTCCTCAAGGCCCCAATGACACGCTACAAGTTGATCTGGCCTGCCGAGAGGATTCCCTGACACTTCATTCACCAGTTCATCCAGCTTGCTGTTTGCAGAGATAAACTGATTAGAGCCCGTAAGTCAAATCCCTCTCCTACCAGGCTTCTCCAACCCATCTCATCTGGAAACAAACCATGAAGCCATGGATGTATCCCAAACCAGCCTATCATCAGGGGGAAAAGGAATGCTGTAAGCACCTAGGCCTGTGTTTTTATTTATTTATTGTGGGAACAAGAGACATATCCACTCCTCCTGCACTCTCAGAAAAGAAAACAAATGTCATGATTAGGTGAGCCACAGTGTCATTCCCATGACTGAAAACAAATGCATCTCACTGCCTGTAGAGTTATCCTGGTGCTCTGAGTCACATTTTGTCCCTGTCCTTGTTTATTTAGGCATAACTGGACATTTCCTGGATGAAAATGAAGCTGACATGCTGAATATCCCTCTCATTCCTGTAACAGGCCCATTGAGTGTCAAAGCTCTAGACAGCAATCCACTAGGTGGAAGGAAAGTAACAAAATGCACCATCCCTCTATAAATGCACAGAGGCCTATTTCATGAGGAAACCCTCTCATTCATGATCACCAAATCAACACACAATCCTATCATCCTTGGCTCCCCTGGTTATTTACCCATGACCCAGTCATTTCTCGGAAGAGAGGTGAGATATAGTCCTAAGTGCAACTGGTTTTTAACATTGTTTGTCTCTCCCATATCAGTCTACCCTTATAGAAAGCCCTGAAACCCAAAATGAAGTGAGAATTCCTGCACCTTATGCCAACTTGATAGCAGTGGTCAGCATAGCAAAACCTTCCAAGCTACCACAACTCTGACTCTGAGATTGTTCATTTGAGCTGCTGGCAGGCACTACAGCCCCTAGAGGGTATGTGTACCCCCTTTTGATTTTAGAAACCAAAGCCATGGTGCAGTCTATTGCTGAGGCCTTGGCTCAAGGTCACCAAGCTATCCACGGCCCTTGAAAACCACTGAAATCTTGTTCTGGGATGTTTGTTTTTTTTCAGGCTTTATGTTCTTCCAGAAGATATTGTTTCAGACAGTGGTGTCAAATTCACCTCCTGGGTGTGGCAAGGCTTCTGTAAAAGACTCAACATCAATGTCAGTCTCTCTTCAGGTTACCATCCTCAATCCAGTGGCCTGACAATGAGACTCAATCAGGAAATCTGGAGAATTTTGCTACAAACATGACAGGAGTAAGTACTTTCCTGGGGGTGAATATGCCTCCCCCATTCCAGTGTGTGCTGTGGTACCAACCTCCACTTTTCTTGTGGTTTGGTGAACCTTCCAGTATGCCAGCTGTGGCTTATTAAGATGAGACTTAGTGAACACACTTGGGAGGCAGCCACATCTCTCTCCAGAGAGCCATTCAATGACAAAAGAAGCTATCAGACTGACAATGATGCCTGCATCAAACCCTGCAACCAGTCTGGTTATCCACCTGAGACCTCAGATTAAAACTGCCATCAGGGGGACGACTTTTCCCCTCTAGACTGCCAGAGGGTACCCTCCCCCGAATATTGACTTACTTCTTCAGTCGTTTCCCATCTCCTTTTGAACTTGTCATGGCCCAGGCTGGACTCCTGTGTTTCCCTGTTCCCATTTGTTTTCCTGTTTTCCCCCCTTCCTTGTGTTTTGTGGCTTGCATAATGTTTGGAATGTTAATAAACCTCATGCATATGGATCCGTACTCCATGTCTCCGAGTCCAGCATTACACTATACACAAAGTTTTTATCAATATTGTGTTTGTGACTGTGTTGGAGGACAATTTGGCTGAAATTATTTTGTGACTGGCCACTGCATCAGAGCCAAAATTGGTTCAGCAGCATGAGGTATACTGACGGCCTGGGATTCAGTGCTCCTGAAAGAGCTAAAGCCAATGATACTGTGGTTTGAGAAAAAAACAGGTTAATCTGATTAGAAACTGGTGCACTTTATAACTGAAATGTGCATTTATTTATACAGTATTTACAATCCAGATAAGAAATTGTGTCTTATGGTTGGTGTTTGTGTTGTGTTTGATTAAATAAGTTAAAAAAAAAAAAAAAAGGATCACTTCACCTGGAATGTTCTTTGGAGAATTGTATCACCAATCAATTGCAGTGCATCTTTCTGAGTACGGAAAGATCTTTTCTGTCTGAGTACTGCCACCTTTCACTATTCAGTTTGAGACACCACTGAAGCACTCCAAAACACTCATCTTTTTAAGAGTACTTTTAAGATTTTGCACATTGCTCACATTCTTAGGCCTAAATATAGGAATAAATGTCCTAATTTCTAAGATGTTTTGGCACTTAAGAATTTTTATGCATCTGCATACAACCCCAATTCCAAAAAAGTTGGGACGCTGTGTAAAATGTAAATAAAAACTGAATGCAATGATTTGCAAATCTCATAAACCCATATATTATTCACAATAGAACATAGAAAACATATCAAATGTTTAAACCAAGGAAATGTACCATTTTAAGAAAAAAATAAGGTCATTTTGAATTTGATGGTTGCAACACGTCTCAAAAAAGTTGGGATGGGGGCAACAAAAGGCTGGAAATATTAATTGCGGCCATCGAATTCAAAATGACGTTTTTTTCCCCTCAAAATGGTACATTTCCTCAGTTTAAACATTTGATATGTTTTCTATATTCTATTGTGAATAAAATATGGGTTTATGAGATTTGCAAATCATTGCATTTTGTTTTTATTTACATCTTGCACAGCAACTTTTTTGGAATTGGGGTTGTAAATATGACCTAAAACATCATCAGAATTTCACACAAGTCCTAAAAGTAGACAAAGAGAACACAATTAAACAAATGAGACAAAAATATTATACTTGTTTAATTATTTATTGAGGAAAATGATCCAAAATTACATATTTGTGAGTGGCAAAAGTATGTGAACCTCTAATAAGAAATTAGAGTCAGCTGATTTCAATCAATGGGATGACAATCTGGGGTGAGTTAGTGCTCTGTTTTATTTAAAGAACGGGGATCTATCAAGGTCTTATCTTCACAACACGTTTGTGGAAGTGTATCATCGCTTGAACAAATGAGATTTCTGAGGACCTCAGAAAAGAGCTGTTGATGCTCATCACACTGGAAAATGTTATAAAACCATCTCTAAAGAGTTTGGACTGCTGATGGTAGTGCCATGGTTTGGGCCTGTTGAATAAACAGTACTTCTCAGATATTTCTGCAGCTCCTTTAATGTTGCTGAATGTCTCTTGGCAGCCTCCCTGGTAAGTTTTTGACTTGTCCATTGATAAATTTCCGAGGGACGTCCTGTTCTTGGTGATATCACTGTGGTGCTCCATTTTCTCTGTTTGTTGATGATGGCCTTTTAGAGTGTTCCATGGTACATCTAATGTTTTGGAAATTCTTTTATACCCCTCTCCTGATTGATACCTTTTAACAAGTGAGATACCATTCATGCTTTTTAATCTCTTTGTGGTCCATGGCTTCAGCAGTCGGATGAAACCAAGAAGATGTGAAGAACATCCTACAGAAACAGCTGATCTTTGTTTGGAGTTAATCAGAATGATTTCATTGATGACAACTGCATGATAATTACATTTGAACATGAGATTGAATGTCATTGGTTCAATCTGAACATTGCCACATCCCCAATTATAAAAGGGTGTGCATATGTATGCAACAAGGTTATTGTAACTTTTTTACTTTTCCTATTTTTCACTAAAATGTTTCTGATTGTTTTTCACTTAATTTGTATGCATTGTAATTTCACATTCAGGATGGAAAAAGTTCTGATATGGTTCTGATCTTGGTTTCTTTCTTTTTTTCTTTTTTTTTTACATCACAAAAACATGCTATTTTAACAGGGGTGTGTATACATTTTATATCCATTGCATACCTGCCCTGGCCTCACTTTTACCAGAGCTCATTTCGGCAATATGTGTGACAAAGTAGACAGAAAAACGAAGTAAAACACAAGTATCCAGTATCATTGATAACTGCACAGACAGTGGTAGATTCAGAAATGTATCTGAATATGATTTAGTACTCTTGAAAATGTTTGTACCAGCAAATT